>JARJEB010026765.1:0-12823 GCA_030264535.1 Liometoxenus newtonarum
GAAATTCGGATTCGGTGATTCTTCTGTACTTGAACTGGCTTCTTGATTCACAGTACACGAACACTGACCCTCGAGTTGGGCGCCAATTTGTAATCGTTTATTACTATTGAGTGGGTTAGCCAGTGTAGAATAATGTGAAAACGTTTTTTATTAATCTCCAAGTACTGTCAACTGTAACAAAATTTTCTCACACTCTGTTTTTAAACATCCAGAGCTTGCTCGTCTCTATTTTATATTATGATATTTTATATCATTTCACCAGGTGTCACTCCTAGTATTACAGAATTAATTATTTTATTTGGAAATTATCATATTCATAATGATAAGTCGAGTGCTGTCGAAATGAATATGGGAAATGTGATGAATTTACTTGGAATGGTTAGTGTTTTCGTGCCTGGTTATAATTCGAAAGGTTATAATTTGAAATGTCTCAATGTTGACTTTTACCGTTTTTAAATTTTGTAATTTTGTGGTGTCTTGGAAATAAAGGAAAACAAAACGGAATTGGACCAGTGATTACAATTTTATTGGCATTTGCCACAAAATGACGATCATAAAACCAAGTTGTCAGAATATGAAAAAATAGCAGTTTACCTAACAAGTCTGGAAAGTATTCAATTTCTCACCAGCGCGAGTGTAAAAGTGAATGTTTTCCAAGCGCGTTAGGTACACTGCTTTTCCTTCGGCCACATTTTTCCATCAAAACATTAATAAAATGTTTATAAAATGATTTTGATACAACACTGTTATGACACTGCCACAGACATTTGTGACTTATTAGCATGACATATTTGATGCTGAAAAGTAGGAAGCAATAATGGCTTGTATTGATGGATAGTAGTCCACATTGGCAATGATTAATTGTACCCTTTACCTGAATGCGGTTTGGCAACGTCCCCTTCACTATATTTCCAGCGGCCCGATCGGCAACGAATGGTTTGATGAATGGAGATCTTAAAAAAGTCGTTATTGGATTTTGCTACATGTTACTTACCGATTATACGCCACTTAATATTTGCCAAGCGATTTTGCTGATAGGATTCATTCAAGTCGATGTGAGAGCGTTTCTACGAAGTTTGGTGGAGTAAATTCTAGAGATCCGTCTTTAATATCAACATGCATAATGTAGATAGAAGTAAGAACGTTATGTCTGCACAAGGAAGGGATACATGCTGAATGTTATGAACAATAAGTTTAAAAATATTGAGTTATTGAGTTATTGAGTACAGATTGAGTTATGTCATTTGTCCACGTAACCATGTCAAATACATAGGCCGTCTGGCATTCCACTATTGATTGATAGCCATAGTGGACTTTAACCAAAATCAATGTTATTTAAATGTAGTGCGGGAAAGTTACATTTCAACATTGTTTGGTTGGTATGTTACCATAGTTATGACTTTTCCGCATTACTTTGTACGGCTTTCTAGCTAACTAACTTATGGCGAAAGTGTGTCATTTCATAGTGGCCGTAGGAAAAGTGATTTTTCAAATTTTTATTCACCTCATATTATATCTACTTTATTCCGGGTAGAAATGGATATTTGGCATGTTAATTTCTTTCATTTCCTCGACATTACATTCGAAATTACTGATTCTACACACAAAACTGAAAGCAAACCTTTACGTACTAGTGAAAATGTCTCCATTATTGGACTTGGAAAATAGCTATTTATGCAACTAGTGATGAAACGGTCGATATTTTATCACGAGGCGTGTAGCTTGTTCATCGAAGCGTAGCCGAGATGACCAACATGCCGAGTGATAAAATGAGCCGTTTCATCACTTGTTGCATACAAGATTTTTCCCAACTCAGGTACGAAATGAAGATAATGAAGACATTTCCTCTTCCGTTGCTATGAAGAATCAGACGTTGCTATTGATAATTTTAATAATGTCAACTGGTTTGCTGTGGCATTACGTTTTCTTTCAGTTTTGTGTATGTGCATCGAGAATTAATATTATGGAAGATTCTGTACTGTCCGACATCCAAGTGTCGTAGGAACCAAAGACATTATGTCAATTTGCCATTTCTAGCCGGAATTATGCAGATACATGTCAACTGGTTTGCTGTGACTTTGGCGTTCGATCAAAATTAATATCTTTAATTTTGTTACATTTTTTGATATATTTAAATTTGCTATGTTAGTGATGCTACAGGCCGATCTCTTCTTTTCTCATTGGAACGTGTGAAACAAGACGTGTGCAGTTCTACCCCGACGTGCTGTCGTTTCGTATTTTCTGCTTCGTCGAACGTTTCCCATCCACGCGTTTCTGGGAAGAGTCTATGTTTCCACATCTATTGCATATGAATATTTTCGGTTTGTATAATAATAAAACACCCTCACGTTTCGAACTAATTCATACATCGCCAACTTTACTATATAAATACCAGGAATTTAAACCTAGGTATACATTTTCTTTCATCTGCGTATGCCTACAGAATGATAAAAATGAATGACATCAATTGAAAATATCATTCATTTTTAATCACTCTATACATATAGGTATTAAAGCTGTGGTTGCACGAGACACGAAATCTTGTCCTGAATTGATTGTTCTTCAAGAAAAAAAATTGTATTTCTTGTCTTGGTAACGTCTTCTGGACGAAATTTGTATACAATTATAGTTCGGAGTTTTTTTTATTAAAAAAATTAATTTTCATATACCTAGAATTAGAATTTAGAATGTTTATGACTTATGTGTTGTTTGTACCAACTCGAATTTCCACATGAAAATATGTATTAATTATATTTTAAATGTTGCACTTTCTTGAAAAAATCTTGATTTTAAATAATCTCGTTGACTCAAATCTTGTCTTGTCTTGAAGATGTTAAGCGGATTTTTGTTTTGAGGGGGTCTTGATTTTTGTCAAGAAAAGAATTCTTGAAAGTCAAGGATCTCATGAAAAACCTTATTTTCAGTTCTCGTTACAATTCTTTTAAGTTATTTCAACTAATTTTTACTTACGATTTTAATTATAAGAGTTTCTACTCTCACTAGTGAAAAACAATGATTAAATTAAGAAAAAATTAATCCGTACGGGTTGACCCCACTCAACATTCCGACTATATCTATAGATTTCGTAATTCTTCTATGGTGGAACTAATTTTGATTGGAAATTAGAAATTTTTTTACAATTGATACAATTTGTTCCATGCATTGTCAATATTTGTTCTCGTGAAGGTTTAATATTGTTAATTTAATTGTATAAATTCAACATCAGTCCTTCTCGTTTTCGTTAAGTATATTTTTGAAATTGACAAGTTGAAATAATTTTTATTAACATTTTGAAGATTTTAAATTGCTACCGAAGGTTTTGAACCAAAAAAGTCAACGCCGACGTTATAGACACACGGAATTTGAAGCAAATGGGTCTTATAGTTTACAAACAACCAGTATTTCTACTTATTAGTAATTAGTTCATTGAATTTATTTTTTGTATATATTTTATACTTACGCATTAATTGGCTCGGTAAGTTGGTTTCATCTTATTGTCTCTAACTTATTTTACGCAGGCTTACAATGAATAAACGTATTTCGGTTCTATTTAATCATTTCAACTATACATTTCAACTTTTTAATGCGTATATGTCTCTAATAGACAATTAAATAGATGAATATCTAAACTCACGAAGAGAAAATTATTATAATGTTCACTCACTAATTAAATGCACCGACAGGATATTGTCAACGGAGTACTTTTATGAAGTTAAAAAACTGTAAAACTAAATGGGTATTCTAATCGTTTTTAAATACTGATTAAAGTCCATTTTTTTAAATTTTAGACTACATAATATAATATAATATATATAATACAATTAATACAATTTTAATTTTAATAAGCTCGATAAAAACGAGTATAAACACCAACTACCCTGTCAGTTTTGGCAGATATTATATTACAAGTGGCAATTATGTCTAAAACTGAATTATTCCTTCTCATGCTTCTACAAGCGTAACTACAGCATTTGATTACAGCCGTATATAATTAACATCGAATTCTCTCATCACTAATTTGTGACTTTGCAAATTACACTTTGAACAAACAGGCTGGATAAACATTACATATCCTGTTTCAAATGATGAGTTTGCAAGGTTATACCTGGGGTTATACTATATATATGAATAGTTGCCAGTTATTAGTTGCTAGTTGTCAAAATGTAGTTGCACGGTAATATTAAATAGTTCAGTAATGTAGCTTATATGACCCTTCTTAACGCAAAAAGTTACGAACACTATTTCTGCACGCCCACAATCATATTGTAGAGACAATATACCAATTGAAATCGTGCAATCACTCACGAAATCACTACTATTGCTTGTGATTACGCCGAACGCAGAATCAATTTCAAAACGTGTGTTACCCAAATAACATTTGCCAGTTAAAGCATAGAACATGTAACGATAAAGGAAGGAGATGGGCATAGAAAGCTTTTTTGTTCGGGATAAAAAAAGAAGAGTTTTGTATGATAATGCTATTAGAGAACGTCCTATGCAACTGCGCTAGCACAAATTCTGTTGTATAAAATGTATGTACATATCATAGTGGTTGTACATATCATAGTGGTTGAACAAAAATACCTTTTTCTACGGCCGCTAAGAAGTAAATTAGGAAAAAGAGTTAGGTACAAGGAAAAAGATCCGTCGGAAGACGCCAAAACTAATGGCTGAAAGACCTAAGATTTGGAGAGATTTTTTGATGAGGAACGAAATGAGAATGAACGCAAAATAGAAATATGATCGGAAAAAAATGTGATATTGACGTTTATCGTCTTTTGTTAACAACAATATAGCAATATAGTGTTTGCTACGCAGGGTGCCTTGAGATCCGTCGAAAACCTGACTTCGAAATTTTTACCGATCACATATCGTTTCTAACTTCAATAAGTCGGAAAGTAAAAACAGATGTTCATTTTTGTACAAATATCTAATCAAGTAAATACATACTGATTTACTTAACAGTTGAGTGCCTTTCAAATTATTGGTATTAACCATTTAAGTTTTATGTAAATTTGTCAGTTTGCCACTCACGAAAGCGAGTACGAATGTTTATCGTGCTACGATTTTGGTTTTCGTGTGGGGTATACCAGGATAGTTAGTTCAGACAGACCGTATTATACTGTAAATCTCAAATGGAAGAGGAAATTATCCGAAATTGATGTTACCTCAAATACGTCAGAGTTTCCTACATCCCGAGCTAAATCCTAATTCCTAATTTGTTGTTTGAAAATACGAATGAAAGATTTGGAATAAATATACCTGGAAATATACAGAGTGTTGGGGTAAATCGCAAACACTAGTGAGAAAACTAAAAGAACAACCACTATTGGACCAAATTTTCATGTGGATTATATTATTTCAAAATTAAACTTCTTGTTTGACGGAAATCGTTCTGTTTTTGCTATCTGCAACAAATATATAAAATATATTTCTCAACAATTTTGTAACTCGGTGAATAGTTTATTAGATGTTTACAAAGCCTTGACTCTTGATATTCAAATTGTATTAATAATGTTTATCTCATTATGCGAATGTAGTTTACTTTGATAAAGGTCGAATGCTAATCTATGTCTGGTACGTGTAGGTACTTACAATTACAATCCGAGCCAAGTTGAATTCTGACAATGGTTGTTAGCGCTTAATTCGATTTCTAAGCTTGTAGGAATACATACCGTGCTTTTATTTTACCGTCGAACATTACATGTGCTATGTTCGCAGCTAAAGTAAAGGAGTCAAATTCATGGCAGTGGGGATTTGTATTGCTAAAGACACACCTATGGACGTGGAGAGAGTAGGGATGTGGGACCTACGACACACCACGATGACAAGTCAGTGCATCCATGTGAGAGCTATTTTGATGATTCTTGTAAAACGTGTTGAATCGAGATTCGCGTTGTGTGAGTTATTTGAATGACCTAACCCTTGAGAAAGAAGAAGTGACAAGGGGCAAAATTGACAACTGAAAATTAATTACCTTGAACGTGCATCGCCATTGCCATGAGTTTGACTCGTTTATTTCAGCTGCGAACATTGGGTATGCTACATGCTATGTTCTACGGTAAAATATACGCTCTGTATCTAAGTGCAGTAACCAATTCACTCATACAGACCCCGTCAACGGATTAATTTCTAGACATACCCAGTGCCAATTATCAGCAATGTCGACAAAGACATTGATTTATTGGTTGTCTGCATTCTGGCAGTAGGTATAGACACTTACATCAATTTACAAACTCGAACAAAAACATGAAACAAAAATCTTCATATTTTGTTAAATTCCATACGCTTGGTACCGGGCAACATTGAGATTTTGGAACTATATTAAATTCAGGGCTTGGATCCGGTAAGCTATATCGGTAAAAATACCGGTAAACGTTATTATTTTTGAATTTTCGTTATTGTTCGCCGATATGTGAACCTATACAACCTCTTCCGTTTACCGGTATTTTAATAATGTTGCCATGCATTTGAATGATACTATTCGGAGGGTACAAGTGCCATAAAATTCAGTTATAAAAGCAAATGTTTAACCTTCAATAATTTTAAGGTTTTATTTTTACATTTTTTACCGGTACTTATTGTTGAGACATGCAATCGATGACACCCTCTAAAATCGAAGAAATACGATACTTTATTTATTCTAATACCTTCTTTAATTTGCACGTTTAATATCCACATATATTTATAGTAAATGTCTTTTGGGCATGCAAATTAGAATGGCAATTCTGAAAACAACCAACGAACCTTGCAACGAACCAACCATCCTAGACCTTTGTTTTGTATGCAGTCCATGCAGCCATACATTGTAAATTCTAAGACGTTGAATGCAAACTGAACTCTTAATTAGATAATTAATTAATTTTGTTACTATACAATAGTTACGTGTTACGTTGTTGCAATGTAATAGTACACTTTAGATTCAATTAGTAAATTACGGAATAGCTTTCTCTTCTGAAATGTTATCCAACTTTGTATGTTCCGATTTTCTTCGTGCTTTTCTCGTTAGTCTAAATGATTGCGTCGAAACTATAGTATAAACTATAGTTAGAAAAATAACAAGGCCCTGTTTGCTATAAGAAAAAGTTAGAAAGCAAGTTGTTTAAAGAAGAGACTTGATTATAGGCCTATAAAAAAAGTTTCTTTTATCTTTTGAACCTTATAGCATAGCGCTATAGTCCAGCGATAAGAAAACAAACAAAAAATCAAGAAAAAACGTTGACCATTCAAAACGAATAGAATGAAATCTTTAAAGGTGTTTTAAGGATTAATTTAATTCAATTTCATTTACTTTTCGTATAGTTTCTTAACTTCGTATCTATTGAATTTAATTACATGATGTAATTCTTAATTCCCTAATTAATGTTTTTTTCTTGTTTCTGCTTACAGGTAAACTTTTCACCGAGGTCTTCACCGATATAAAAAAGTTCTTAATGATAAGATTAAAAACATTTTCTAATTGAGTACTTAATTCTTTAACAATTTCAATTTAAATTCAACTGGTAGGTAGGTAACCAAGAAAAAACTTATTTCAAACTAAAAAGTTGAAATTTATAACTTTTGGACTAAGAAACATATGGCACTCTTTTTTAAATGTTTAAATGCCTTGTCTCATTTTATTCTTTATTGCTATTCTTGGCATCAGGTCATAAAATGCCAACCCCTGGACCGAGCCTGAACAGGTATACTGCGGAACCAAATTTGTAAAATGCGCTTGGTAGAAGCTATAAAATAATCATTTTCGGCCCCGTTGCGAGTTCGGCATTTGCCGATTTATGCATCTATACCTTTTCGGGAACTTTCGGACTCGAGACTCAGAAATCTTATTTTATGGCTTTTAGCCAAACCGGCTCGGTGGTCCCACCCATCTTTCAAGCTCGGTCCGCCAAATTGCATTTTATGGTCCCGATAGATTTTTAATTTGTAACAGCCGTAGTTCTACCCGTGAGTGTTATTCCCTTCTTTACACTTCTGTTTTACCTTTTTATGCAATATGCAATATCTCTTTATGCAATATAGGTAGTACGGACCGAGATAGGGTCAATAAAATTTTAAAATTTAAATAATAAAATCCCGAGTTGGGGTATGGCCTCCATAGCCTATGTACGGATTCAGATGAACTTCGCTAAATTTACCACAGATGATATATTCTCATGCCTTTCTATTTGGATGCGCTGAAAAAAGGTAACGAACTCGTGACCATAGTTATTAACTGGTATTAAATTAATCTTATTCCCTGGCAACGCTGCGTCAATTTGCGGACATGCCGGTTCCAAACCGTCAGACACATGTGTAGGTCAGTTTTAGTGTTCCGGTACTATAGGTCTCTTTGTTAGTAAGTCCTCCTAGTGGATCCTGAACTGCACTGATAGACACCAACGCGTTTGTTATACCCAGTGCAGCCTGTTTAGTCAGTGCAAAACCGATTGTTAAGTTCCGTACAGGCCCGCACTGCACTGCTGCCGTGATTCGAGTGGGAGGAGGTGCAATCTTGGACACCTAGTGCTGGATTATGACGCATGCGTGTTATGAATATAAACATATAAACCAAATTTAATATACATTTTTAAGCAATGCACTGCACTACTGCAGTTTTAGGTTAAAGGAACACTATTTGAACTGCACTGAGAACCATTAGTCACGTTCGGGCTATTTTCAAGAAAGTTGCACTGATCGTGGTTTCGGGCAGAACTACAAAAGTAGGTTGCATGCACCGAGTGCACGTGCACACTGACTGCAATAGTCCGAAAACGCTTTAAGAGCCAGTGGCCAGCGATTGTTACTCAGTTCTGGACAGGCCCGGACTGCAGTGCTGCCGTCATTCGAGCGGGAGGTGTTGCAATCTTGTGCAGCCAATGCTGGATTATAACGCATGCGTGCTATGAACATAAACCAAATGGTATTTACATTTTTATGTTATGAAGGTTATGTTTTGCTTATTTATACAAATGGCGTTTTCTACTTATTGCATTAGATGACTAGACTGCACTACTACAGTCAGTGCGCACTGAACAAATGTTCGGCTTTCACCAGTGCAGCCACGAGCCAGTTCCACGTGTTCGCCTTCAGTTTTTCTACTCAAGCAAGTAAAAACTGAGTGCATAAATTTTAATACCGTTACTTGAGACAGTGCAAGCGGGTGAGTGCATGTTCAGAGGTAGTTTTTTTTAGTGTCAGTGCATGCATTCGTCGGTGCCAGTGCCATGCACTGAATGCAGTAACTCGAAAACACTTTAAACTACATACAATAATTCGTTTGTTAAGTATCCGGTTCTCTCGTGTACTACTGTGCACTGCAGTCCATTCCAGCACTAAATAATCCAGCATTACGCTGAACTTAGTGGATAACAAACAAACCTAATCCCGAACCGGTACCTCATCAGTCATCAGGTACGTGTGCCAAAGAGTTTATCTACAATTTACAATTTCGTATTATAACTAAAATTGAAAATAAACCTAGAAACAAACAGACGATGAATTTAACGGTTTATTTTGATTCAGTGTCTTCAAATTACGATGAAGACGATCGCAATTATAGGGCGTTTTAGAACAAACATCATATTCTTGCTTTCTAATAGAGAAACAATGCTGATCCGATTCGGGACTTATACATACCTACCTACGTGACGTGCGCACAAAACTTTACAAACCAGCAGTTCATGCATCAGTTCCGAACTGTCTGTTGGAACAAAGCTTCCTTATATCTGGCAAAAATGTGGTGGCTATGAGTATAAGAGATAAACATTGTATCGGCAGCATTGAACGTTTTCCACAACGCAAATAAATCATCACCAGCGTTCTCGTCATTCGGTGTTTGTTGTTGTTTCCTCATATTCTCATTGAGCTGAAAACAAGTTGTATGATCGATACACAGGATAAGAATCTTCAGAACAGCAAAGTGCTTGAAATTTCGTGTGTGAATCCATTGTACGTTCAAGAAACTCGCAAATCTAAACACGATTTTTTTAAACATTTGTAGGTGTAATATATTCCATGTATTGATTTATTGCACCAAAGTGTTAGTGTAAATAGATTGTAGATTATGCCTTCAATTTTCTTCATGTTCGTATTGCTTCTGGCTAAGTAAGACACATTAATTTTTTTATGTTTTAATTTTCTGAAATCAGTTTATCATAACACTGTCTATATTTTATGTTTTCACAAATATGTTTGGAATTTTGTTAAAACGCGCCGTATAGTCTGCAAACTTGGTTATGAAATATGAGGAATTCCTTTGATGATTTCTTCCTGGTTAGTTGATATTCTGTGAAAAATGACAAGAAGGTAGGTAGTATGTACGATGTCAAAGGAAGAAAAATAACCAACCACCAAACATTCCAATACGCAATACGCAATAAAATTTTGCTGCCAGTAGATGTGTAGGTACATCATGAAGTTTCATTTTTTATAGATAATTTTATATATACACTTAACTTATGTTTCTCAAAAATACAGACATTCATTTTGTCGCCTTTAAAATTGGATTATTCTTTTTATTTTATCTTCTTTTATTTTCTTCTTTCTAACGTCTAACCACTACAAAGCAAATTAAATAATACACCGAAATTCGATATTTTATATCTCTTGTTCCTTTTATGTTTTACTTCATTGAATTTAAAAAATTTAATATGGACATGAAAAGAAGGTTTATGTCGAGGTTTATATATCGTGTTATATTCTTTGCTTTTGGAATACACGATTTGCAAAGACCATAGTTTAAAGCAGTTAGTCTTTTAGACGAATAAATACGTACTTCCATGGACATAATGTGATTTTAGTATGAATTCTGAATTTTTCAACTATACTCATGTATTTCTCGTCCTCATTCACTCTTTATTCTTATTTCGATTCCCTACCCACAACGATCACACTTCCAGAATAATAAATAAGTTCCGGCTGGTTATGCTGTGCTATAATTTGAAGCCGCTGATTGCGTTTTCCTTGTGGATTCTGCGTTTTCCTTGTGGATTCTGCTTACTGATTGTAATGATTTCGATGCGGTCGTGATGGTTGTGAATTTATGGATAAAATTGCATGAATTTGTATTGGTGTATAGATGTAGTTTTGTGAGCTGCTATCTACTGAGTATATTTTAACATCTCTCTGTTTCGATCTGATTTTCGCAGTATAGTTGTGTGTACATGCAAACAAAAGGAAATATTTAAAAATATTTGTTTCAAATTCGTATAGCTGCGTGATGATTAAAGATTGGTAAATTTGAATATGTATATTATCAAGGAAGGGTAAAAACCCTTGTCGAGAACACCTAGTTGGAATCATTGTAATGCGTTCGTTCATTCATTGTAGTGTTCTGGTATTCTAGATGTCGCCAGGTCTGGTTCCTTGCTTTATTTCTATGTATACACTATTTGGATTTGGTAGATTTTAATAATATGCTAAAAAGGCGTTTGTTGTATTTCGGTCACGTTGTACATTTCCTTAATTGTGTCCTTCTTTCATTTGAATTTCATTTTATGTTCACTTTATTACAACGCATTCATCCAACTTTATTACCCAAATCCAGTACGCGATGTAAATTTTGTTCAATATATATCTACATATTTTATAAAAATTTAAAAGTTATATTCTTTTTTTATGTTTCGTTTTTTTAACAGTCACCCTGAAAATTAAAATTTTAAACTAGAGGATATTATTGGATATTTTTAATGCCATGTCGTAGCAAATTCGTATTTTTATCCTTTATTTTAGTTATTACAGAATCCTGAAAACTGCAATTATATTAAAGAAAGAACATATGTCAATAAATTATACCTATATTCAAAACAGATTTTGTGTATTTCTTAATTAAAATCGTTTATACATATACGACTTTAATAAGGTGATGAATTCAAAAATGAATTTGTGATATGTCTGTTTTACTCCATAAGACCCGTTTTAGACGACAGAGAATTACTCTGAAAAGTACTGTAAAATCTATTGGCAAAATTTTGAAGGTAAAAATTCGACGTATAAAGCGTCCAATTTTACTCTGAAAATTATTTGCAAAACTTTTACGATAAAAATATAGAACGTGTTCTATTTTTTCACAAAGTGCGCACATTGAAAATATCGGAAAGTTCTAACAATCTCACAGCAAAACGTCAAACAATACAAATACTTCCTAACCTCCAACTAGAAACAAAAATAATACAACTGCAATTGAATATGTTCTGGTACCAGGAGCAAGTTGTTATACTTTTCAGTTATACTTTTCATTTACATTATTTATTAATGTTGTGTAGTGGAGTCTAGGGGCTTGCCACTTTTACTTATTTGGAGATCTTGCATTTTTAAAAATGGTGAAATTTAACAAATTAAATAATATTTTGACTTTTTACTTCGGAATTTTGTAAGGATGCAAAGTTACAATATTTATACTAAGATAATGCATGTGACAGTCATCGGAATGAGCAAATCGGTCAGAACGCCAATTGTGAATTTATTTCCAATTGGTTAATGTTTTCTTAAAAAAAAACTTTAAGCGTATAGAAATCTAAAACATTTTGCTGGCGCATGATGTCTAAAACATGGAATCAACTGACAGATCATTTTCAAAATACTTCATACTGCGGACGCGTATATCAATATTATAAAACGCAACATTTCATAGTTATTGCAAGTAATTTTCAGAATAATTATTGTGAAAAATTTGAACGCAATTTTCGGGGGTAATTGCACAAGAGGTTAATTTTTTATCGGATAAACTGATTGTCACATGAGTGTATCGTTGCCATGGAAAAAAATTCTAATGCAGTTGCTTCGAAAATTTTTGCCTAATGGAAACGATACACGAATGATTGACAATCAGTTTATCCTGATAAAA
>JARJEB010026770.1:0-16721 GCA_030264535.1 Liometoxenus newtonarum
CTTCAAATTCGTTAAATCTTGTTGAACTTTAATACGCGATCAATGTTATTTAATTGCAGTGATTTCTGAAAATCCATAACTCACGGTAGTGAGTTATAGGTACCATTAATCACTCAAAAATGCTAAAAATATATTTACGCATGCGCGGTAAAAGTGACTTGAACTGAAAGTGAAATACTTATTAGAAATTTGAAATTTCGTAAATGTCTCCAGTGTTCTTTTATAACTAGTGATAAAATATGACACTAATAAAAAGACTCGCACATTTAGTAAGTGCTCCGCCCACAAATACGCGCCAAATTTGAATTGATTGTTGCTATTGGTAAGCCTGTTGCATGCAACTCGTATGTCTCGTATTTGTCAAATAGGTCAACGTCAAGTTTGAAGTTCGTGGTTGCATTTTGATTGTGAACGATATCGTTTCGCCTTTTTGAATTCTCGCGGGTATTTATAATGTCTAACATGAGAAACTGATTGATGCGCATAATGTATTGCGCAATCAAAGCGCTTACTAGCAATAAACTTACTGAATGTGTTGGCCGAATGCAGTGTATTATTTCAACAAGCAACAATCAATTCAAATTTGGGGCGCATTTTTGGGACGAGCACTTCACTGAATCGGCTAAAACAGTGTCATTTTCGGAGTGTGGCTGTTGATCATTTCGGATAATAAAGATCAGCAAGTTTTATCAGTTGATTCATAAATACCTACACACATTGAACTGAAACTTACCCAGCACCTTGAGCAGTCCCATTGGTAGCATTCGGTGGAAACCTCACATTACCACTTTGCACTTCCATATTTTCTCCTTTCTGTTGCACCATAATCTTAATGGGTCTAACTTCTTGAGGCAAAACAGTCTGTTCGTTTTTCAACGCACTGTGTTCGTAATGCACCCGAGCGCCAAAATTATCATCAGGTGATATAAGTTTATTAATATTGTTCTTCATTTGACCTTGACCACCAGTAACACCACCAATACTATTAACAACTAACAAATTACTACTACTACTATTTACATTTTGGCTGTTTCCCATCGCCGTGTTACTGTTGTTACCAACAATCTTGTTTGTGGTTGTAGTTGTTGTGGTCGTTTCGACATTCGGCATCGTCTTCGTTTGACTTTGTTGCTGTGGCTGATCGTTCGATAGAGATACGATCGCTGTTGTGGCCGGCGACAGCTTTGACATGCTATGGTCCTTGAGCAGCGTCTGCGAATCTAGAACAGTATCGTTCATTCTATCTATTGCACTTGTGACGCTCTTAGCACTCAGCACCCTACCTTCATCCATGTACATCGGCGTTTCTTTGATTGATTTACCCAATGTAGTAGACGTCATCCCACTTTTGCCTTCCACTCTTGCTGATTGCGATTTCAGTGGAGTGTCGAGTGTAGCTTCTATTTTTAATGGTTTCGTCACTGTCTCTGTTGTTGTTGCAACAACTGTTGTAGCTGAAGGTAACATGTCTGTAAGTCTTGAAGGGATATTTTCTTCTTTACGCGTTGTGGATGTTGCTGTAGTAGTTGTGCCGGAAGATGATGTACCGGTAGTTCCACTGGATGAATCAGTTTCTGCTTCTTTGCCCCTTTTAGTCGCTTCCTTGTTACTTAGATTTCTTGTACTTGGCGTTTTTCGTAGATTTTTCTTTTCTGGCGATTGATTCTTTGCAACACTTTTATTACTATTGCTATTATTATTATTGTTTACTTTGCTTGAATTATTATTGAGAGGTTTCCTTGCAAAACTTGATGATTTATTAACATTAGAAACACTATCAGTCCAATTTAATTTAGAATTACTGCTTGATTTCGTTTTATCCGAATGATTCAATTTGTTTCTACTATTAATGTTATGCTGATTAGTTGAATGATTTGATGTACTAGAAGAATTATTAGGCACTTTTGTTTTTGATTTGGCATTGAAACTGTTGACCTTCGCCTGTACGTTGCGATAATTTTTAGTTGGAATTTTCGTGGGTGAAATTGGCGGTTTTCCCGAAGGTGAAGGTTCCCTACTAGCATTCCTCGATGCGTTCCTCGAAGCATTTCTTGAAGTTGCTCTCGAACCAAGGCGATTCCTGCTATTTGACAAACCACTACTACTTCCACCACCATTAAGATAGTTAATGTTATTTAAATTATTATTATTAAAATGATCATTGTCTGATGGTGATAAATCCCTTGATGGTGAATGCTTTCTACTCGAAGGGGAACTTCTCGATTTCGGGATACGCGAGGGGGAAGACTGACTTTTTGAATCCGTACTAGGTTCCGGCGAACTGCCGATAATTGGCGACAAACGAGAAAATGACGGATTCCTTGAATTGATCCCAACTCGTCGAGTTCCTGGTGCGGTTGGTGGTTTATTCGCTACATTACGTGGTCCGATATTATTTAAACTTCGACTTAATTGTGCTTTGAGAAGACTGTTGCGTCGTTGATGTTTAGGGGATGAGTCACTACTGTCTTCAGTATTAAGCATGACGGAACTATTGCGGCGTTTCAACTGTGGTATGTGCGAACGTTTGCGATTGTTGATGTTGTTGTTTTGGCGGTAAGTTAGTCGGTTGTCTTCGGGCGGTGGTGGTGGCGGCGAAGGTGCTGGCGATACGTGGCGGGAACCTGTCGGATTGAAGCCCCTCCCGCGAAAAGGACTCACACGTCCTGACGTCGGTGAAGGACTGCGGGAAGGTTCATAGTTCGTTGGCTCAGCAATAATTGAAAATGATTGGTTCTTGTTTCTTCTTGCATTTGGACTTAATCTGAAAGAAAAAAATAAAAATATTCCTTTGTTACGAACGCATACTCATACTCGTAAATTATTAATATAGTTCTCACCTAAATTGTTGTGGAGCTGGAGGTGGATCCGGTGGTGAACCGCTTTCTTCCGGTGATAGAACTGTGAATGCGCCGGGCGATAAGTACCTTAAATTCAATTCCTCTTCGAAAGCTCTTCCAGGTCTGAAACCAGGCCTTCCGGCGCCTTCCGGCGACCGCATATCGTATATTTCGTCTGGTTTCTTTTAATATCAGGACATCACAGTATCTTTAAAGTTAATTTTTATTGTTTCATTTACACTTTTATTTTTCAACTTGAAATTGCAGGATTAAAACGCGAACCATTCTCTCTATTTCAAAACAATTTTCAATAGACTCTTTCAATAGTTGCACAAGGAGTTGTTATTTTTATTAGTAGCTGTAAGCTATTTTATTTATAGAATTGTAACATTGACGACATTTGTAATTTTCATGCCTGCCAGCGTGGAATTCCGTTGTTCATCAACCTCTTGTTATGCAATGACTTATCGACTTCGACTTCCTAAAAATAGATATTGATTACGTTAAAATAGACTTTGCCAATAAAACTTAAAACAATACAATTAATAATTATCGGATGCACTTAAACATTTAAAAAGAAAATATTCAGAAAAAAACATTTTCAGGTTGAAAAAATGTTGGATTTATTTATGGTTAAGTTTAAGTAACGTTTCGTGGTTCTGCATTTTGCCTGATTTGCTCGATTTGCCGATAGCATATTTAGATAAAGAATTCTTTATTACATTAACCATGGTATTATTTATACACTTATATTGACTTATTTTAAGGAGAGAAAGTTTTTCTTTCGAACGATTTTTTCCACTTGAAAATTTCCCCAATTCTCTTCAATAATTTAATCAAAGGTGCCACTCATCTCTTTTACAATTTAATTTTAGAAAATTTTAAGGCATTTTACACTTTCTTCGTTAATTACAAGAATTGCAGAGTTTAATTATGATAAATAATGATAAAATTATTCTTCCTTTTCTTTAATAATAAGAATTTTCTTGCATTTTAATCGATAATTAATTTATTTCATTAAATAATTTCAACGAATTTACTAATAAAACATGGGGTTCGATCCCCGTCGAGAGAGAAAACTTTTCTGGTAAAATTAAAATATTATAAATTTGAACGAAAAAATTGCCACCTGCATTTCGTAATTGATGAAATAACTCAAAGTTTCGAAAAGTAATTCATATTGTACATTAAAATTAAGGAGTTAGCATGAATATGTATCTACATAATTTTATTTGCAATTTCAAATATAACAAAATTTCAAATTTCACACCTGAAATGTGAAAAGATTAAAATAAATATTGTAGTTGCTTCAATTCGTCTTCAACACAAAAGAAACTTAAAATTCGTCTTTGTCACATTTAACGCTCGCGAAAACAACAATTCAAATACTTATCAACAACAATCATCTCCACCAGAAAATAACATTTCTTTGTTTAAAATAAACTTTCTTCTCGTAGTTACGTGCAAACTTAATTTGTTGTAAAATTATTTAAAAAATGGTGCTTTTGTTTGTTTCATATAAAATTTTGCTTGTTTGATTTCACATTTCCTCGTTGTTGTTTCAAAACGTTTTGTATTTCAGATGTTTTTCATTGTGTATAATATTATTACAAAATATGAATAATGTTTTCATATAATGTCCAAGAAATATATTAAAATGACATTTTATTGTTTCGCATGTTACATTCTTTTTGTTAAAATAGATAGATGTTAAGAAAAGATTTGTTCAAAAGATAAAGAAAAGCAAAAACCGCTAACGATAACACACAAAATCAAAGTAAGTTTTATTATTCAAATTATTTCTCGAGACTTCCCTTTCCAAAATTCTCAAATATGTTTTCTATGTACTGAGTACTCAATTCATTGCTTGAATATAATTTTTGCAAATATTTCCATTCTGTATCGGCCATGAACCTATACAAAAAACCTTAAAACGGCCGCAACCCTTTCCGTCCTTGGAATATGAATAACAAATGCAAATCCATTTTGTACCAACATATGAAAGACCTTAAACATTCAAAAACTCTTCGCGGCCACAGAACAGAATTAATTAAAATGAAATCGTTGCCTAACACCTTTCATTTATACTTTGTGTATATACCTGTCGTGTTTTCGTACAATTAAATATTTTCTTTTCTTTTATGGCCAACAAACAAGAACCAATTCAACAAAACAATTCGCAAAACTAAATAAAACAAATAAATCGAAAACAAATAAATTATAATCAAAGAGAAAATAGTAATTATAATCTCTTTTGTATGAGTTACCTAATGCATGTCTTCATGTCGTGATTGACGTGTCACGTGATACTAATATTCATTTAAATCAGTTCTATGACATTTTTTAAATATTTTAATGAAGGAATAGTTTCAACTTTCTTGAGATGAATTAAATACCAATTAAATGCACATGAAGATTGAAGTGTAGGTAGTTATACTTTCATGCGCCTCGTTTATCAATTAGTTTTCGAAAGTTGCGTTTTGTATGACTTTGACAATTGCTGTCTGTTCTTTAAAAAGCTCTGCCGTGTTCATTTAATTTTAGTTTGTCTGGATTTGGGGCTGATACACTTTAGAAAACTAGATTTTATCGCATATTTCGCATTTTCGTGTTCGCATTTTTGAAGATCAAAACTGACTTAAAGACATCAATCCATTTTAATCAAGTAAACAAAAACAACTATCCATGCTAATCAACATGCAACATGCAAATCTTTCGTGCGTGTTCATAATAATTATACGTAGAACGAGAAGAATCACAAGAACGACGATCAGCGTCACTTTAATGGTTGTTTAGTGTTACAATTATAATTTACGATTTGACGTTTACATGTTATTTCTTTTGGTCGTAACTAAGATTATACGCATTGCTCGTTTACTGCTTGATGCCTTTCGTCGCTTGTCGTCGTCGTTGTTGTCGTTGTCCTAGCTCGCTATGCGTAACGGTATGAGAAATTATTACTTTCATCGTAATTATAAATGGCACATCCCGCATCGTATACTGAACCAGTTTCCCACTCTCTTTAATAACTGACTTAATGCTTTTTAATCAAGGATAATTAAGACCTCAACAACGAACGACATAAATCTGCAAAATTATACAAATAACTACAAGTGGAGAAATCAATGCGTAAAATTCGCACCGCACAACTTTCCGACCATATGCACAAGCACACTACGATTTCTTGGGACTCGTTGATCGTAAAAGAAATCGGTGCGTTAAATTCACACCACACAACTTTTCAATCATAACTACTACGATTCCGTAGAGTTATAATTTTGATCGGAAAGTGGAAATGACATTGATTACGATTTGGTATATATATACAAAGGTTCACCAGGTTCAGGTTTGAGATTAGAGGGACAGCAGATACCAAATTGCATCCGAGAAATTTTGTTTGGTGTGGCCGCAATTTTGTTCACATACACGGACATCCGACCAAAAAGCCGATTTTTGACTAAGGTCAACGGATCTCCACGAATCAGGGAAAAATAAGACTTTGATTTTTTACATGATCACCTTACTTTCCTATACCTACATAACTTCGGTATGTGACCGGAAAGTAAAAAACTTTATACTTTGTATTAGAATCTGTTAGCTCTATGAGATGAAAGCCATATATAAAATAAAATAAAAACAAAGAAATAATGACATAAAATAAAGGAATACTTAGGTATATACTTTGTATGCAATTAATTATTGCAAATTGCAACAAATGCAGTTTACCACATCAAAAGTAAAACTCTAAAAGTAAAAAATATAGTAAGCTATATCTAGGTATATACTTATAAGTAGTTATAACTACATGTACTTAGTTACCGATTCATAAATGGAAATATAATAACAGAACAGTAACGGATTTATAAATTACAAATGTTTATCAGCAAAAACAATTAGAATGAACTTTCGCTCTTCGACTTGAGTCGCAACAGTTCCGTAGCTCAATTGGTTATAACATTGACCTGGAAAACCGTTGTTGCTGGTTCGATCCCAGGCGGAGAGTGACTTCTCTAGGTCTAGACTATAAATTATTAAATTATTCTCTAGACTTGCTTACAAATTTGAAAAATTTATTGTAATTCAATTCGGTTAACCGCCTTCAATTAATTACAATGAAGTCCTTCAAGTAAATTTTACATAAAATTGTTTAGTGAAATTAGATTAAATCGTCTTTTAATCAATTAATTTTTACTTCTTTATGGAATATTCCAAGATTATAATAGAAATTATATTATCAGTTTACCTTTACATTACAATGAAATTTTCAAAATGTCTCAGAATAAAGAAAATGCATATAATTTATGTTTCTGCCGTTTAGGTTTTTAGGTATAGTTCGCCAGTTTCTTTGCTTGTTATTAAAATAAACCTAAAGTCCGTCTCTGCAAACAGTAATAACAGAAGCGCATCGCGTTATGCTCCAGATCCAGATAATCTCTCTAATACGTCAAAATGCATTAAAATATAGATTGCAACAAAAAGAAATGTACAAAGTATCTTTTAAACATGGATACGTTTCGATGACTCTCAAATTTAAAATTTAAAACTAAAACCAATCTAAAACTATAAGCAACATTTTATTAGGTAAACTTAAAAGTTTATTATGACTTATAGCATTAAACACAGTTTTTAAAAGCAGAACTTACGTATTTATGCTCATCATAAATGTGTTCGTTATATATGATGCAGTTTTCTAATTTATTTGTATTGTTTATACTGGTCTACATATTTATCTAAAAAGTGTGTTTAAATTCGTGAATTAGCTTCTGGTCGTGTTCTTCTTTGAACAATCCTGAAGAGAAAATCTTCATTCGAAATTGTTGGATTGGCCTTGATGAGCCTTGAAGTCAATCAAAGAAACAGTAGATATTGCAACGTTATAGTGGATCAACTAAAGGATGATCAATCAAAACAGTAAATGTCAAAATTTAAATCGTGAATAAACGAAAAGCCGATTAAGCACATAGTTGCCAAATCGTTTTTTCTTAAGAAAATGCGTGGTGTAGATGTTAAAAACTGTGTTTTCTTAAAGTAAACCATACTTGGACGCATACTTGGTCGAAACTTGACAGATGTCTGGGCTTTTTTTTAATGAAATAACTTTCGAGAAAATTAGTAATTTCTTCGCCGAAATTCGCAACTTAAAGGGCCTAGTGAGTGCAAACGAAGGCCAAGATTTTCCATTCCAAACTGTCTAAAGAAGCTACCAGAAGCTAATTCACGAATTTATACACACCCTGTATAAATATTATAAATTATAAAGGCTATTTCGATATTTCATTAAATTTTTCATATTCACCGCCAGCGAAGTGCAAACACCGGAGAACCGTTGGTCAGCATCAGGTCACAAATGTTGGAAGTTAATTGAAAGTGGAATAATGTTCATAATTAACGGACGATCTTGATAAATAATTAGAATTCCCAATCAATTTGTTATTAGAATGAATACAGTTACAGTCGTAAATGGTATAATTTTTCCATTAATCGATTAATCGAACATTAAGCTAATAGGTAGTTTCAATTTTTTTGGTTATACAATTAAGACTTGAGAAATGTTTGCAGAAATTGCAGAAAATTTGTCAGTAAATAAGAAGGTACGACGAATCCGCAACTGATGGGACGGAATTTTTAATATTTAAACTCTTTCACGTGATTCGCATCGTTCGTTTTAAACAAATAATTGTTGCACATTTTACATTTTGCGTATGTTAATAAGTACACATTTTCTGATTAAAAGTTATCTTGTCCAAATTTTACGACTGAAAATTAGCAACAATTTTCTTTCTAAAAAATAGTTTTTCGGGCCAACCAATTTCTGATTTTTAAAAAATTTAATTAAAAAATCTCTATATTTATATCGAAGAAATTCAAAAAAATAGTTTTTAAGGTTTTTTTGGCCCACATGGCTCTAAAGCGTTGTTTCCAGATTTAAAAAAAAATTAATTAAAAAATCTATATAATTAATTCGAAGAAATTTAAAAAAATCGTTTTTTAGAGTTTTTCGAGCCCATACATGGTTGAAAAGCAGTGTTTTCAGATTTTTTAAAAAAATTAACGAAAATGAGAAAGGTAAGACGGATCCGGAATTATCTGATTACATGTTTTCTTGTCCAAATTTTACGACATTACGACTGAAAATTAGCAATAATTTTCTTTCTAAAAAATCGTTTTTCGAGCCAACAAAGCTTCAGATTTAAAAAAAAATTAATTAAAAAATCTCTGGGTATTTATATCGAAAAAATTCAAAAAATCGTTTTTAGGGTTTTTCGAGCCCATATGGCTCATAAGTGATGTTTTCAGTTTTTTTTTAAATTTAATTAAAAAATCTCTGTAATTAATTCGAACAAATTCTAAAAAATCGTTTTCTAGGGTTTTTCGAGCCCATACACGGTTGAAAAGCAATGTTTTCAGATTTAGAAAAAATTAATTAAAATTAAAAATTTGCGAATCGTTTCCTTTTGTTATCTACGAATATATCGCTTTGATAAACTTTAAGCTTCCACCTTTCCAGGATATTTTATTAATTGTGTTTGAAAGTTCTTCGTGTTAAGTTAGGTTGTAAGAAATCATTGGTGTACCTACATAAGAGCTAAATATACAAATAATATCAACATCAACACGTTACACTTTGCTGTAGCTGTAGTCGTGTAGTGTAGCATGCAAGAAAATTCAAGTTAGACATAAAGTAAAACGAACCAGCAGCAGTTTCCATATACTCATTGAATAAAACGGAACACGTTGCATAAATTAGGCAAAAAAATCGATGCTCGATGCTTTCAACTATTTCATTTCCAAGCTTCTTCTTATGTATTGTGTATTATAAATAAATATTCCTTACTAAGGAATTGAATATACATTTTAAAATGTTTTATATTTTACTGTAAAAATGTAATTCGTTTCTTAATGGAAACTTGCAAAAAATTAAGAATGAATCAATGAAACCACAAAGAAAAACATATTTGAAATAATAATTAAGAAATAAATGAAATCCAAAACATAAACTAATTATTACACGGTAAAAATAATAAAAAAACAAATTTTTTTTTAAGTGGATAAATGGCGTTTGGGTTTCGATGTTTTTTTTTTAAATTTCGTGATTAGTTCGCGTTTTTATCGTTGCGTAAATTCATCATTCGAGAAGCAAAGCGGTAAGCTTTCTTTACCTATTCCTTTACTCAATGGTTACAGAGTGATCCAAAATGAATGACATATTCTTGGCTATGAGTAATGCCTAAACCTAATAAAACGTTTGCCTATTTATGACTTACTAGCTCCCAGCTGGATGTTAATCATTTTAGATCACTCTGTACATCTACTAAAACAAAAGGACTAAAGTTTTCAGCTTGTTAAGACCAGTAGGTAGTATTTTATATTTTTCCTCATGCCAAGGTGCTTTTTATTTCTTAGTTTCAAGAAAGCAACAATAATTATAACATAAAAAAGATTTATTACATTCAAAATTAAATTTAACTAAAGAAATGTTTAATTTCTTCAGTTAAATAGTCAAATTTAACGTTTCTTTAGTAAAATTTCAATTCTGAAGGCCGCATTTCCGAATTACCGAAAGGATAGTAAGGAAAGATAGGTGATCAGACAAAATATCGAACTCGGGGGGGGGGGGAAGGTGTTCTTCTAACTTGAACATGGAGTAAATATAAACAAAATCAGCCGGTAAAGAAGGACACTTTAGTTGAATATCAAAACAAAAATTTACGCATAAGTGGCAAACGCAAAATACTTTCTTGTAGAGATTCGATTTCTCTACATTTCAACATCTATAATATTTTCTCGTGGGAAGCATAGTTTTTTAGATATTAATGCCTACAATTTCAAATTATTTTCTTTCCATTATTTTAGTCATCGAAATATCACAGTAATTACAATTAGTTTCCTGAACTGCCCACAATCATAATATTTGCGCTTTTAAGAAAGCCATAAGTGGTTTTGTAACTTTATATTTAGCAATAAATTGTGCAATGAACAATAACACAACATTGCCATAATAATAGAAATTTCCATTTCATTTTTTTTTGTGTTTATTGAACTTTGAATTTCATAGATTTCATAAATTCTTTAATTTCTTAATCGAAAAACTCAAAATGTTGCAAATCAAATTAATTATTAAAAATTACAAATATTAAAACCCAAAGGTATATCAGCGATTGGATTATAATAACTCACGTGTTTGCATAATACTTATTTGTGTGAGGCTTAATTAATTAATTATCATAATATTACAATCGACGGATATAGTACACCAAGAAAGGAAAGATGATTAACAACAACAAAGCAATCGTTAATGAAATAACGGTAAATTAATTATTTTTTATGTAAAAAGTATAAATTACTGAATATATTACGAATTATTTGTTATACACACCGCTCTAACTGCATATAGCCGAGTAAAATTTATTATTTATTTTATAAAAATGGATTTTCTAAATCTGTCGAAATGCAATTTATGCGTTTACAAATTGTAAGCTAACATATGTTCTTCTAATTAATGTTACTGTAATAGTAATTATTCATTATAGTTACACTGGAAAAAGAAATGTGTACATTTTTCTAACAATTGCTGGAAAAATCTCTTAAGTCACCTACCCACGCTAAGGCTTAACTTAAGTTAAAACTGTGCGGTCCTACTTTGCGCATCAGACAAGTCGGATATTGTAGGTGCAGAAGAGGAATGGATTGTGCACCTTCTGGAGTCGTCTCATATTTTTAGTCAAAAGCACACGATTTGGGCTGCACAATATTATACAAAGTTAACATATAGTTTGCGATTTTTCCCAAAAATGTTAATTGCAATTACAAGTTTTGAAGTTTCAAATAGTAATTTCATTTTGTTAACTATTATTTAATAATTATTGCTTGCAGTAGAATCAGTAAATTTAGCACCAAAATATTAAAATATTATTATAATGTGGTTGTTTGCTCCATTATAAGGATAGCTTTGTTAAATTTTTTGAAATTGTTTCGATTCCTTATGTTTATTCTCTTTACAAGACTAGTTTCGAACCCTGCCTGGGAGTTCAACACTTTGTGTGTGTGTGTGTGTGTGTGTGTGTGTGTGTGTTTGTGTGCACACCTCTTGTTAGATTTTATTTTTTGCAGTTTTCTTATAATTTTGTTAGTTTTTCTCCATATTTAAGCCCGTGCTTCGGTGCGTGTGTTTGTCATCGGTGTTGCATGAGGTGCGCATGAAGACCCAGGCAGGGTTCGAAATTAGTCTTGTAAAAATAAGGAATCTAACCAATTTCAAAAAATTTCAAATATTATTATATATGTAACACAAAAAAATTACGCCAAAAGTTTTGGACTATTAATTTTGTAACAAGTTGGACAACAAAAATTTAAATCAAAAAATTTAACCAAGATTGATTTAATTAATAATTTGTATCTAACAAATTGCATAAAAATTAATTAAAATTATAACATAGAAATATATTATGATATTTAATAAACAATTGCTACTATCATTATGTTAAAGAAGTTAAATTTTTATAGTCAAGATGATTTCAAATTATTATAAAATAAAGAATTGAGTAATTGATTTTTTTAGAATTTAACAATTAAAATATCCAAACCAAAAACGCATCTTATAGGTCGAACTATTAAAAATTGTTCAATAGACGTAAGAAAATAAGTTATATGCTTCCATCTACCTTACATATTGTAACTACTTAAATATCCAGCATCGATAATTCGCTTTCGACTTGGATACTTAGTGTCATCCTCATAGGGATGCTTGAAAAGACCTGATAGGTTAAAACGTGTTGTCCATGGCTCAGGTCATGTTAAGAGTTTGACACGTGGAGCTCTGTATCAAGAACTAAGTGAAATTGTTCACAGTTTACGTTCACAATAACTATTTAAGTATTTCAGCCATTGTAAGCGCAGTAAAATTGGGTAAAATTCCCTATTATTTTTATTTCTAATTAAA
Source organism: Liometoxenus newtonarum (assembly GCA_030264535.1). Lineage (NCBI taxonomy): Eukaryota > Metazoa > Arthropoda > Insecta > Coleoptera > Staphylinidae > Liometoxenus > Liometoxenus newtonarum. The sequence goes on from JARJEB010026770.1 coordinate 12,781, forward strand.
ATATAAATAATAATTAAATAATGTATTTACTAATTAATAGCCCGGTATATAACTAATTTAAAAATAGATTAAAAAACTCAATCCTATTTTTAGTTCTTTCTAATTTCCTCTTCGAAATTGTGTCTTTTCTTTGAAATTTACGTATAATTTAAACCCCTTTTCCACTGACAACATGTTAACACATCATTGCATTGCATCCTTGCTTTTCTCTCTGTCTTTACTTTAGTTAGGTACTTTAACTCTTATTTCTTCGTTTCAAAATCCTTTTCTATTTTTCGGTTTCTCTATTTCCGTTTTATTTCAATGAGAGAAACTATAATTAGATGAACCTGTCGTAATTATAGAAGCCAAAATACTCAGCCAAAAGTCCAAGGGAAAGACAAAATAAAAACGAAAACTATCAAAAGTCAACTGCGAAGCTCCGATAATATGTACTTATAAAGTTTTGCCACCAAACCAAAAGTAAACAGTAAAGAAAGATCAAAACTTAAAAGCGTAATCGCAGGATTTATGTGTTTAAAATCTGTACATGTTACTGTAAAAGCCTAAATATTGGCAAATCCTAGGTTTTACCAGTCAGATTTGGTAAATCCTAGAATTACCTATCAATCTCAGGTTTTAACATTATCAATAGCTACATTAATTACTTTTTTAGTACAAATAGATTGTTATTGCTTGTGTGGGTGGCCCTATGGGCCACTCACACTGCCAAATAAAGAATAACCCTCACCAATTAGGACTATGAGTAGTTGTGTTTAACGGGTGCGAGGACAACCATCCAGCCATCAACAGCAATCAATAGCCACCCGTCATCAATATAATCCACATAATCCACATAGAATCCACATATAATCCACATAATGCACCTATAAACCATGTGAATTATATGTGGATTATGTGGAATATATGTGGATTGTATGTGGATTACGTGGATTATATATGGATTACATTGATGACTGGGTGGCTATTGATGGCTGTTGATGGCGGATGGCTGTCCTCGTACCCATTAAAAACAACTACTACTATGGCTGGAGAAAAAGTACCTGGGATAAAATCTGACTGTTAAGACCTAGAATTTACCGGTAAAACCTAGGATTTCCAATTTCGGACTTTTACGGTAACATATATAAGTCTTAAGACTACCTACTTTAATTTAAGAACGCTTCTTCTTTATTATTTTGGTTTTAACCGTCTGTTGATTTTATTCTATTTGGCCCGTCGTTACATTACATAGTCAGAATCTCTTTATAGTAGCAAGTAAAGTACACAAAATGTATTCGTATATATGTATAATATGGAATGAACCAATGAAGTAACGACTGGAGGAAAATCCACTCTTAGAACAAATTAAATAATTTGAAATTTAAAAGAGTTGAGAGGTTGAGTTAATGTAATAAAACTTTTTATTATTAAGTCGTTATAATTTGTATTGTTGGTCGTTTAGTTTTTGCTTGTTTCACTTTGTCTCGATGCAGTAGCAGTGATAATTTATATTTTGCAATTTGCAAGCGAAATCGAAATTATGTTGTTATAAAATTAGTTTTGCAAAAGAAACACAGTTTTTAACAAATAAACAAATTCTTCTTGAAATCTGTTGGTTGCTTTTCAGAAACACTCAGTGGCGGCCCCCAAATTATCAGAATTATACCCTCTATATAATTCCCTTTTGGGGGCTTTGGGGGCCAAACAGGGACGGACTGGACTTTGTAAGCACGATTGCATATTAGTAAATGCTGCGAAATAGGTGACCTGGTGACCAAAAAAAAAATCTCTCAAGTGTCAATCAACATCTCTCGCGCAGAACGCAGTGAATGAGCTGTCAAAAAAAAGCTGCCCCAATCATGCTAAATCCGCCACTGGAAAGTGGAAACACTCTGTACAAACTTCAATGTGTTGAATTTATTTTCTTTTTACTATTTTTACATTACGAAGGAAGTTTTTACCAATGAAAGTTTTCCTGACAAGGAATTAGTAAGAAAAATAAAAATTTGATTAATTTATCGTTTTGAATTCTAAATTTATTCATTCATTAATGCAATTGTATTCTAAAAAGTTTTCATTATTATTCTTTACCTTCACCAAAAGCAATTTCTTTCAGATTTAACTATATTGTACCAAAAATAGTTTAATTATATTCCTATCCAGTCAGTGAGTCGCAGTGATGGATGTTATTTTTATTGTTAATGTTGTTTTTGTTGTTATTTTGATGCCTGACATGTTTATTAGTCTAGCATCGATGATAACCAGAGCTTTAATTAACGGACAATTAACTTTTATAATTTTTTTCATGATGAATTCGTTTAAAAGTCATTTCGTTCAACGGTTCAAATTTTTAACTCCAACAGCTGTTTTCATGGGTAATTCTGATTAGTTATTAATGCAATTATTTATATTTATATTTCATTTCTAATTTCAATAAATATTATATCCAATAACTCAAAATAAATTCTTGAACCTTATTTACAGTTGTTGCGCAAGTAACAAACCGCAAATTTATTTCTTTTTCTGGTTTTTTTATATAATTTTTGAGAAATTAGAAACCAACAAGCACTCAAAAATTATATGCAGATTTATTATTTTTTCAATTATTTTCGATGATTACAAACAAGTAAATCATTCAACAAAACCAATAAATATCCAATATAATTCAAGTAATGAGTAAATATGTTTCCTAGAAAAAGTAATACTCACAATTTAACCAGTAAAATGTTCCCAATAAAATGATTTTCCAAAAGGCTAAAAAGAACATTAACAATTCTTGCCCTTTATCGCTAAAATCGGTGACTCACAACTTTTTTCGCTTCTTCTACTTTTTATTATTTTATTTGATTTTTTATTATTATTTTTTATGTTGACTTCACTTGTTTTTACGTATTTAATTTGCAATTAACAATTGTTAGACACATGAATTTCTAAAAAGTCACTTTATGTTGACCAGGTATTTACAAACCATTGATAGTTGGACTTCAACGTTCACAAGACGAAAAGCGCATCCTTCCCACCGACGTCGTTTATATTTATAATTTCCGACGCGTCTATAGCTGGTAGACCTCCTCGAAAACTCAAGTCAACTCTTTTCGTTTTGGTTATACGTATAGCAATTCGTAAGAATCGTAAGCCGCCTAAGGTTTATAGACGCGCACGCTGGAAATAATACGCCTTCTTCATCGGCGGTGGTAGGCGATGATGGTAAGGGGGCAACTGACGATACGCGTAGCGCCACCGTGAGTGCCGACGGCGAGCGGTAATCTAAGAAAGAAAATCGCCGCGTTCTACTTATGCCGCCCCCTCTCTTCTTATACATTTTTGCAAGGTATACTTTATGGTTTATGCCTTTATAGGTACTAACTAACAAACGGACACGTGATTTCTTGCCGCCAACGCTCAAAACTACCACCACCACGCGACTCAGCAACAATAATAGCATAAAGGGTGTTGAATTCGTTTTTAAAATCGTGGTTTTTGGCTTAGGTAAAAAATTACTGGTAAAAATTATTAAAACTCGTTTGCATTCAAATTAAATATTTAATTACATTTTATTAAAAGTATTAAAATTTTCAACATTTGTTTTATAAGTGAATTTTACCATAGAAATATCAAATGGCATGCGCGCGGTAACGTTATTATTTCCGGTAAACGGAAGAGGTCACCGATAAATGAACTGAATTTATTTAAAAGTTTCCATATCGGCAAAAAATAACGAAAATTCAAAAATAACAACGTTTACCGGTATTTTCTTACCGGTATTATTTACCGGATCCAATCCCAACCTAAAAGGCTCCGGTTCAAGAATTTGGTATTGTTTTACAATGATGATGGTGGCGGGTTGGTGGTTGGTTGCGAAACTAATATTAATTCCGGTACTAACGAAAAAATAAACGAAAAAATAATAACGTTTCCGATACAAATAACAGTATTGTTTAATTAATACCGGTAATTAC
>JARJEB010026788.1:0-20975 GCA_030264535.1 Liometoxenus newtonarum
CAGCATACGATACGATACGGCATAAATTTGTTTTGGCAGTTTCTGTCTAAAATCAAAACCAAACCAAATACGGTCTGAATATAAATGGTCGGCGACATTTGAATAACTTTTGGATTAGGTTAGTCAAATTACTTTAGTAACGTCCACTTTATTTATTTTATAGGTGCATGCTGGTGCAAAACCGTTCACATGTTTAATATGTAAACGCGGCTTTGCCGCCCCATCGCTCCTACGCCGGCACATGGACTCTCACAACGGAGTAAAACCTCACAAATGCGAACAATGCGATCGGCGATTCACCCAGGTGTCGAACCTACGCATATGGACATACATAGCGGAGTAAAACCGCACAAATGCGAACAATGCGATCGGCGATTCACCCATGCATCGGCCCTTCGCAGGCACATGGACTCTCATAACGGAGTAAAACCGCACAAATGCGAACAATGCGATCGGCGATTCACCCAGGCATCAAACCTCCGCGCTCACATGCACGCACGTAACGGAATAAAACCGCACAAATGCGAACAATGCGATCGGCGATTCACCCAGGCATCGAACCTCTGCAGGCACATGGACCCTCATGAAGGAGGAAAAGTACACAAACGCGAACAATGTGATCGGCGATTCACTGATCCATCAAGTCTCCGTAGGCACATGAACGTACATAAGTAAGAGTAAAGAGCGTACAAATGCGAACAATGCAATCGGCGATTCACCCGGCCATCGAACCTCCGCAGGCACATATACATGCATAAGGGAGTAAAAGCGCACAAATGCGAACAATGCGATCGACGATTCAACGATCCATCGAATCTGCGTAGACCCATGCACATACATAACAGAGTAAAACCGCACAAATGCGAACAATGCGATCGGCGATTCAGCCAGGCAGTAAACCTCCGCAGGCGCATGTACATACATAACGGAGTAAAAGCGCACAAATGCGATCGACGATTCAGCCAGGGAGCGCACCTCGTCAGTCACATGCGCATACATAACATTCACCCAGGCGGCGTCGGAACTGCGCAGGCACATGATGATATGTAACAGAGAATTGTCATAAAAATGTGATCAATGTGATACGCAGTTTGCTGCCCGTCGTAATTTAATAACTCGCTTAGCGATTCCATCGACAATAATTGCACGATTTGCGATAGAGGAGTAAGTTCCATATAGATTTTTCTAGTTTCATAATATAGTGATGAAAAAAGGACACAAACTAAACAAAGAGACTGCAAAAAGGGAGGAGCAGCAACAACTATTAACCCAATAATATACTGATGGACCGGATTCTGATTTCAGTGATAATAAGAAAAATCGGTGCGTTAAATTCGCACCGCACAACTATATGCGACCATATATATGCGATTTCGTGGAAATCGTCGATCGTAAAAGTAATTTTGATCGGAGAGTGGAAATGACATTGATTATAAAATTTGATACTGTTCTGTACTGGTACGGTACCATTTTCACTTTCCAATCAAAATTACTTTTGCAATCGACGATTTCTGCGACATCGCACCGATACTTTTCTGATAATAACACTGCCACAAATTACTATACATCAAACATACAAAAATATAACATTGAATGAAAATACAAATATAAATATAGCAAATTAATTAATAATTTAGAATTTCTAGTAAGTTTTGCTTTAGTTTGCAATATAATTATGTGCGTTCAACGTGAACGTGCAAATCCGGGTATTAATATTTTTACCACAAACAAACAAGACTAAAAGTTTTCGAATCCATTACCGCATCCATGGGAATTTATTTGTTGAGCTGATTACTCCCAGATTTATTTTTAGTTTTTACACATACCAAAAATTATTATTTCTGTTTTAGTTTATATAAAAGAAACTTGAGTATCAAATTAAATTTGTTGTGCTTTCATTCTGCAAATGTTAATGGTAAAAAAATATTCTAAATATGATTTTGGATTTTACATTACAGCGATTATACCTATTTTGTGGTATTTTATTAAATTCGCTTTTTGCTTTAATTTATAACAATTAATCAGTAAACGAATGTTTGTGAATGCACACGTGAAGATATTTTCCGTTTTTGTGGATTAAAAGTTACGTTTATCTATTAACCAGGAAATTAACTTGTTGGTTAGTCTAAAATTTTTGCAAAAAAATCAAGCAACAAAAACTTTATAAATAATATTATATAACTGGCAAATTAATGACAATTACAACGACAAGTATGAATAATGTTTGCGGGGTTTTAAAATTTTTAGTCGAGAGACAGTTATAAAGACTTCATTTTCCCGTCATTGTACAGAAGGAAAGTAATGTTTTCAGGTCAAACTTTACCGGTCAAGATATTGAAAAATTTCCACGAATTACGATCCCACGGGTCACAACTTTCCGACCGTGAAACTATTTTGATTATTTTTCGTCTTTATTAATGCGCGAATAAAATGTGGTGTGACTCGTGGCATTTTATATTATATTGTAATTGAATTTGAAGTAAGTTATCATATAATTAATAAAGAAGAGTAGAATTTAAATTATAAATAAAAATTTGAATTTTTCGCTTAGATGATACGCTAATATCATTTTGTAGCAATTTAATTCCAAATATTTTCATTAGTTTTATTGTTACAGTCATTAACGAATTATTTCTGTCCATGATAATCATTTTTTTAAATCAATACTAATTTACTCAAATAACAGAAGTAGCTAATGAATTAAGAAAGAAGGAAAAATTGAACGAAATTAATAGGCTGCCATTCATCACTTTTCTGCTTTTATCGACGTCATCGTAAACATTTTAAAATAATTTTTTGGGTTCGAGCATCTCCCAAAATCTCACCCAACTGTACAAATTCGAAGCTAGAAATGCAGGATTTTTGTTTTTGCGTACTTATTTTTATGAAATCCAAGTAAAGTGCCCTTCTTTCCTGGCCGATTTTGCTTGATCCAGGTCTTACTAAAGTGGTACTGAATCGCCTATACCAAGTTTTGTTCCGGTTCCGATCCGTTACTTGATTCGGCTAGAATTTTGTTCACAGCGTACAATTAAAATTGCACAGGATGCGGGCCACCACTCTAAATGGTCGAAAAATATTCCGGTGGGATTTACTTTGTACCAATTTGCATTCTCTTTGTATTTTCTCCGCCTTTTCACCGAATCCTTACCAAAAACAGGATCCATAAAACCAAATTCATTTCCAAATTACTTCTCTGGCAATATATATTAAATGAACACGCAGATACAGCGCTGTCCTAGCGACGTCTTGATGATGAAACATTGCGTCTGAAAATAATTGAAAATCAAATTTCAATAAGCAAATTTCGAGAGCGTTCCGCGTGGCACTAAAAATAAATCGCTTACTTATGATGATTTGAAGGGGGGCAAAAGGATTTCGGCACAAGGTATACATTAGAAGCGATTTTAGGCATGCGGCCAGTTCGCGATCAACCATACCATCACGACACGTCGTTTTAGTAGAAACGAAGTTTCTCAAAACATACGAACACGTACGGTTTATAAGTTATCATTCACATTTTCGATTTGAAGTAATCAACGACCGAGATGGTTTACGAAACTGATTTCTATACCACTCGAAGACCCTATCGGGCGACCCCATCGCTTTCCACGTACACAGTGACGGTAAGTTGACCACAAACCAAATCAATATGTTTCTTTTTCGCTCGTTTCTCGTTGTTATTTATACATGAACATATGCTTGTTGTTTTTGGTTTTTATTTGTTCTCACAAGTGTCCTCCACACAACAATTTGTGTTGTTATTTACTCTCTGTGGACATTTAGAACAGAGAAATCGACTAATAAAAAGATTCGGTAGTTTTTCGGTAGTTTTCAAATTCGGGTACGCATTTTCTTTGAAGATAAAAACCTATTCTCCGTTCTGTTTCCGGTCTTGGGTACTCCACACATAGAGACGTGAAATACCATGGGAGAAGGTGCCATTCGTACCACGGCCGAGTCTGGTGCCGGATCCTGTCACAGCGTTCGGAAAACGTAAACAGGAGAAGCCGCGAGCGCTCGTCGATAAAGTAACGATAACGGCACTAGAACGTGCCGAAATTGCGCCGAAAGTACGATTGGAACCGTTGCGACCGTATATGTCCGCCAGAGATCAAACCAGGGAGAAAGTGTTGGGCGCTTTACGCAAACGTAATGAACGCGAACGGAACGGACCTTTGGCCACACTTCTACCCCATCATGATGATGTCGACGTGCTTTTGGCCAAAGTTCACAAAACCTCCGAAATGCATAATTTACCATATAAAAGGAAATTAGTTTTGAGTTCATACCTAGTTTAAACCAGTTTTTACTATAACGTAAAAAGAAAACATATATAGGTATTCGAAATCCGAAACACAGCTTTTAAGTTTAAGGCTGTATTCGCTTAGACTATTTACGCGCTTACGCTTAAAGCACTGTTTTTTGTTGTTAGTTTTGGATTCTGTGCTTTCTGTATTGGTGTGAATCTATTTCTGAGCGCTCACATCGCTTATAAACGCTTATAAGCGCCAAATAGCGCTTAAGCGTCCAATGCGAATACAGCCTAAGTATTTTTGTAGGGTAGGTAAAGATATCACACGCGATTTTTGAACGGTTTTTATACCTACAGCTAGATTAGGGTTTATGCACATGGTTGATGTTTTTGGCACCAATTTGGCTCGTGAATTTCCATTGCGCAAGCAGTATTTTTTGATGATTTCCATGAATACCATTACGTTCCAAAGGAAAATGTGCTTTTTACTCTTTATTTTTAATTATGTACAAGTTTGTTAATTACACAGGACAAATATAATTAGGTGTATACACATTGCGTATAGCTAATTAATGAATATTTTTGCTATCATTTTGCTAATATATATTTTGTGTAGTGTTCTTCTCCAAATTTTGGTTCTTTTTGTAAAAAGGAGTTTTTTGTGATATCTTTTGATGCTTTTGTTACCTACAATGTGTTATCAATGTTGCTAAATAAACAAACATGTATGTACTACTTCTATGTCGTAATTTTTCTTTTCGTTCACTTTATAAAAATAAATCACTCGAAGGAATTTCACCCGATGTTTACAGAAAATATTCATTTGTTTTATTAATACATTTCACAATTTGAATAAGAAATTTATCGAAAATTTAAAATAAATAATAAATCGGTGCATTAAATTCGAACCACACAAATTTCCGACCATGCAAACTCATCGGAAAGTCGAAATGACATTGATTTCTGCACAATTTCCATTTTCCAAAAACCACTTTTTCGGATTCAGGGAAGTGAGATTCGTGGAGATCCGTCATAAACCCGATTTCGATATTTTGCCCTATATTTCCTTACTAAGTCGGAAAAAACGCGAATTTAGGCAACTTAATGTTTTATACGTAAATTTTGGCGGTTTGTGGTAATTTTCGTAAAATTTTTGGAAAACTTTCCAGCTTGGTGACATAAAATACAATTTTAAATATTTGTCATTGAATTTAAGAAGTCTGAAGATATTTATTCTCTAGCAATTTCCGTAAAAGATTTCATTCCAATCCAAATAAAAGAGTTATTTGCTAGTCGTCTTTTGTTACTTTAAGTTAAACTTTTATTTTCCATTTTCTAAAAACCACTTTTTCGGACTGCGGGAAGCGAAATTCGAGGAGATCCGTCAAAAACCCTACTTCGATATTTTGACCGATCACCTATCTTTCCTCATCATACCTTCGGTAAGGTGGAAAGTAAAAATAAAACGCGAATTTAGGCAACCTAATTTTATATGTATACGTGACTTTTGGCGGTTTGTGGTAATTTTCATAAAAATTTTAAAAAAACATTCCAGCTTAGATATTTTTTCATTGAATTTAAAAGGTTTGAACACATTCTCTAGCAATTTCCGGAAAAGATTTGATTGCAATCCAAATAAAACAGTTATTGTTATATTCAATCCGTTTTAACTAAAAAAAACAACCGTTATTTGTTAGCCGTCTTTTGTTACTTTAAGATAAACTTTTCTATAACTTTGTGAGTTTGTTGTTTGTTTGCGGTTTCGAATTGAGAAGCAAGTTTCCCACTCGCGTTTCTATTCTTTCCTGGCTTTGTAACTTTGCGTACCTACACATGCGGCGAAAGCGAACATGCAAAACTTTAAACTTTGTAATACTGAATATTATACAACTTGGAACGCGATCAAAAACATAAGCGAGAGTCAAAAATAAATTCGAAATTAAAAGCGAAGCAACCAAAGAAAACGCAAAACACGTTACATTCTCTTTTCTATATCCAATGGCAATGTGTTTATTCGTTCAGTGTGTTCGCAGTCGTTACGGAAAATTCGTAATCCCGATGAAATTTAATATGCAAACACGTAGCAGTAAAAGGCGAAAGGCGAAAGCAAAATTGTTCTAAAAATAATTGTTTTGCAATAAATTACTCAGTCTGACACAAAGCTGTAGGTACTACGTATAGTTCCGATGAATGAGAAAAAGTTTATGATGTACATAAATTCATTTTGGTGTAAAAAAAAAGAGTTGAAACTGCATTTGCAACAAATTTTCTTGATTTATTTATTCACGCCTCATGAGCACGCTTTGAGTTATTGCAATTTCTGCGTAAAAATGCAAATTTGATTTATATTTTACTTTTATTAGGAATTTATTTGTAAAAATATTGGAAGATTTCGTTTTGGCAGAAGTTACACAATTTTTTTGTTATTTCATTATATGTAGGTATACACGTGCTTGGTGTTTGGTATTTTTGTAAAGGATGGTAATTTCGGGCGTTTTCAAATTTCAGATTCTTGTTCTCATTTTGCAAATGTTTCTGTGCTATTTCTGTGTTATTTTCATGATACTCATATGATACAGAGTGCATAAAAATGAATGACATCCATGTTATGACTTTAGTAGTCACTGCCAACTAGATGTCAGTCATTTTAACTCACTCTGTGTTTATGAATATTAGTTCTTAATTTTCTTCTACGATTCACACTGTTACGCTTCAATTAAAATATTCCACAAACATCAAAGTTTTAAGAAAATATTTCAACCAATATGCAAATTTTAATCATTCCCGTTAAATAAGAAAGGTTAGGTTACTTTTTTAAGGTTATCCTTAATTTAATTTTTTTTTTAAATTCAGTTTAGATTTCATTAGCAAACAGGTGAAGCTATGAACAAATGTATAAGAAATAAATTGCTACATATCCGAAGTTTGCCGAAGTTTGTTGCTATGCGTGCCAAATGTGCCAGGATATTCGCTCATTTTCGTAAAATAACAAAAAAATACGTTAAAATTGCAGACTCCCACATAAATCTATTTTTATAAATTGTTATGATTCAATGATTGCCTCAAATATTTCATGAAAATAACAAATGTTATTAATATTTATACAGTGTGATCTAGAATTATTGACCATTGACGTTTATTCGATTTTTATACATATACAGATCCCATTCTCATGAAATAGTTCGATTACGTCTAAACGGTAAAAGATAGACGAAACATGGAAATACCATGTTACCTTAATTCTTCGACCTGCATCTCGTAAAAATATTTTCAAGTATACAGGGTGTCCCATAGAGCGCTGTTGACATCAACTTTTTTATTAAATAGCACCCCCTAACTTTCTCTGCATTTCTGAATTCTGCATAAAATTTGGAATCGTTCGATACCCCATAGTCGACCCTTTGCTCTAACCATTAGGCCGCCATCTTAACTTTTATGCCAGAAATGTCACTTGCAATGTATATATCTCTTACCGTTTCGATGTAATCGAACTATTTCATGAGAATGGGACACCCTGTATATTCCGCCTCTCTTGTTGACGGCATATACTATAGACCATTCTAATAACCTACAAATTTCACTTGATCGTGGATCCCTGGATGAAAACATGCTGTCTAAGGCTGGCTAAACACCTTATTGGTTATGCGATCCAGCCCAATGTTTTTCCTCCACGATCTAAATTTTGACGTTTGTGACGTAAATAGAAGAAATGACCGGATTCTAAACCCTCCACCTTATGGTGATTTACGTGGGTGGAGGGCCTTAGTAGTGTAGCCATCTGAGTGACTACATCCAACCCACCTGGATTAGTTGTATTAAGTGGATTATTATGAGAATTAAGTGGACTAAGTCGATTATATATGGATTAAGTGGATTATTATGTGGTTTGGATTAAATGTGGATTATAAGTGGATTATTTGTGGGCCCCATATAATAATCCACATATAATCCACTTAATCCGCTTAATCCACATAATCATCCACTTAATCCACATATTAATCCAGGAGGAGTGGATGTAGTCACTCTCATGCCTCCACCCATAAGACCCTCCACCCATGTACTCCACCCCTTCTACTGACCTAATATTAGAATGCCTAATTTCATTGGTAGACGGCTTTGCTATAGTAGGATTCACCATTCCAATAACTTCCAAATTTCGCTTGATTACCTTATTCTCAGATCTCAGCAGCGCCAGCCCAACATTGTTCCTCCACGATCAAAATGTTGACATTTGTGACGTAATACTAGAATGCCAAAATTGCATTGGTAGAGGGTGTTGCGGTAGTAGGATCCACTATCCGTCCAAAGCTTATAAATTCTATTGCCCCCTATAGATATCACTTAATGCAGCAAAATAGTTTTAATGACTTTTGGATGTTCTTTTGGATGTTGTTTTTCACGTTAGTGGCTGTTTCATGTGCAGTTTAGTTATAAACACAATAACAGTATAGCTACATCCTGCCAATCAATTCTTTACTTCACACTTCACTTCTTATTAGAATATAACCTGCTTCCGATATACCTTTCTAATCTAATCCGGGCCGGAATTTGAAAAACTCGGCGAGAAGTATACTACATCATTATCTATTACATGTTACACCGTAAGGATAAAACACATGGCTCCGACTCCCATGGTTTCATATTCGGCTCTTTTCGCCAGGTTGAGAAAGCAACAATTGTAACCATGAAAATGCATATAAACAGAGCGAAAACTTTTCGCTCGTTATGTTTAGTCCTTACGATTTTGCAAGTAATAGACAAGGATGTCACTACACTTTTTCGCCGAGTTCTAAAATCCCAGCCGAGAGTAGTTCGCTAAACCACTGAGAGAGTACATGTGCACATTTAACGACACACCCAGTATACTCTAGCTGTAGAAATTCAGGTAACCTATGCATATACCTATAAATTAAATTTATACAAATGAAAACAAAGACAGTAAGATAAATAAACTTATTTACATATTTGAGATATGAGTAACCGACAATCGATTCTTTTCTTTGCTTGTTTCCAGTCGCCACGCTACTATTCCGTTCGCGACTCACCTGAACGTGGTCGGCATGCCGAACAGCAGTACAACTACTCGTATTCCTCTGCAACGGAAAGGAACACCTCGTCCTCGTCCAGCGATCCTTATTCGTATCGTCCGTCGACCCGTTCGTATTCCACCAGCGAACAAGTGAGCCGCAGCACCGGAACCGGGCCTGGAGCGTACAACTATTCGTCGGCGAGGACTTCGCGTTCAACTGGCGATGGTCCTGGTGGTTATCACTCCAGCTACTCGTCGTCTACCAGTGGACGTTTACCCGGTGGTACTTCTTATCGTCATTACTCATACAGAGTTTAAAAAGAGCTTATTTTCGCGGAAAACTTGTATTTTCAATAGAATTTTGGGGAAATGGGGAAACCAACTGGAAAACAAAAACGATCGGAAGTTTGGCGGGGAGTCGTAATTTAATTTATTCATTGAAATATTTTGTTGTATAGCTGTAGGTATGCATTAGTTTCAACTGGACAAAAAGTATATGGCTTTGCATCGTGTGAAAATTATTGAAGATTATAGTAAAGTTTATTTTTTAATGCCGTATGTCGAGAAATATTTATTGTAATCGTTAATAAATGGGTTAAAACATATAAAAAAACTTTGAGTTTTACTTGATTTTCCACCGACATTTGATAAAAATATTCAAATATTTGCAATTTGAGCATTTTTTTTCATTTTATGTTTTTTCTTTAATATAATTTCGCCGTAAAGCCTGATTTTCACTCTATTTATCAGCGAATTCGCAAAATAATGATTCCCCTTCCTTGAACATTAACATTTTTATGCCAATTTTTCATTTTCTTTGAATTAATTTCTAGATATTTAAGGACGGTTTATGATTGACATATAACATTAACATAAGTTGTAACATCAATAATTCAAGTATGTAATTTGCCATGTTACGGTTTATGATTGCGAAATAACTCCCTTAACATAAGAGCTTCTTGACGTACAAGTTCACAAACTCTCAACAGTAGAAGAGATATGCCGGTTCTGAGCCAACTTGCAGATGCAAGTGTAACATATAAGGCTGAAGGCTGGAAGGCTGTATGTACTTCTAATGGAAAGCTGGCTATATGTATTTCTTACGTATTTAAGATCAGATCAGATCAGATTACATACAGTCGGCCGTCCATAAGAAATACATACAGCCAGCCTTGCATAAGAAATGTTAAATCTCCATCTGCAGGCTGGCCCAGAACCGACTAAGCTCTTCTACGCGCAAATGTCATGGAATATTTCCCATTCCTAGCCAGTGAGGTTAAAGCACAGCATGACTCTTCAACAACAACATATGTCATGCCGTTATGTTTGAAGTTATTTTTTGACTTTTGACATGTGTCTGTGTTCAATATTATGGCTAATATCTCAATGCTTATATAACATTAATCATGAACCGAGAGTTTTATATTTACATCTTATGGATTATTTCATGTTAAATCCTTATATTATGTCAATCATAAACCGTCCTTTACATTTCGTCACTGTTTCATCCTTTTATGTAACCAAAATCAATATGGTACCTTCCTTCACAAATTTAAGATTAATTAGTTCTAATAGTAGCAGTCTTGCAAAGTTTCTTAGAACTTTTCCCCACCGCAACCAATAATTAATTAATTTATCAAAAATTGCCCTTGCTCCGCAGTTCGCACCCAAACGCCGAAAGTGTCATTTTATCCATTACGCTCTCGAGCTCGAGCTTAATAAATTGCTAAAGACATAAATTAATTAATCCTCGTTTCTCTTTGATTTTTCCAGTCGGAACCATCGCGACAAGTGAGGATACTGCCGGGTTTGGGAAAGGTAAGTAACCTCAAGCTTCCGATTTACTTAGAAGTCAAGGTTGAAACGTTATGTATGACCCTTCGAAACTTCGATCCACAATTTTACCCTCGCACCTCTATGTGAGGTATGCCTACGTATACACGGTGCTGAACTGCTCAACGGAACAAATGGTAGACCTTTTTTCGCTATTCCATTTTAAAGATTCAGCACCCTGTATGTGAACGTAAACGGAATTAAATGAATTGAAGCGGAAAATTGATAGGAAGTTGGCTTTCGGGAAGTGATGGATAAATTGCAACAATATATTATTCACACGTTTAGTTGAGTTGCCCTTTTTGTGCTTTATTTGTAGGTGCACGTGGTGCACTCGTACGATCGCATCATACCCTATATTGGTCACAAACGCTTGACGGTTGTAACACAACCCCCGGTTGTGATGCGAGTGCGTCCTTCGACGTTGTATCGCGAATTCGATAGGATTGAGAACAAATTGAGACCGTACACCTATCATTCGTACACAAACGATTACCTCAACTCAGAAAGCCATGTGGTAAGTAATATTATGTCTAGACATTGTAACTTGTCGTTATTTAGTTGATTGATTGATTGTTGTTTTTCTTTTTTGATTTATTCATTCATGATTCATTTATCAACGTTTTGAATGCTTAGAGTAAATACTGTCTTAATAGGTTTGAAGGAATTCTTATTATTTAAGTAGTTAGGTTATGATTACTTTGCCTTGAACTACCACGCATGCGTGATTGCTCTTTGACACGTTGCCAACTACAGTTGAGCGGGAAGTTCAAAACACGGGCTTCTTATCAACGTTTCCTTAACATATGACCTCGTAAATCTATTTTAGTTTTATTGATAGATAAAATTTTGACCTTTCAAAGCAGAAATTGTTCTCTCTGCATCACCCTGTAGTCAGATTTTCTTTTTGTATTGTTAATTTTGTAGTTCTAAAATTAAAGCGTGTGGTTTGTAACTTGCTTGCATTCGAATTCATGAAAAAGGATAATCGAACTGTCAATTTTGCAAACAGAAACACGAATTTCGAGGTTAAAAAGTGTTATTCAATAATTCATGGTACTTGCCACTTCACAAATCATTTGAATTAGTCGAATTTCATTGCCAACTGGATTTAAAATAAAGTTAGGTTAGAATCTCTGCGTCCTAACCTATCACCACAGAAGGGTCACGCAGTGTTGCAAACCCGCAATTTTATAAAATTTCTCAAGCGTGGTGTTAAAAATTCCAATTTTAAACAAAAAATTCCCTTTTCTAGTAAATTAAGTCGACTATCGGCAACCAGTAATACATTTATAAGGACACATAAACAACTTCACAACAACTACTGTCCAAAACTCGCAAGTCGGAAAAATGGACTATAAATTTTTATGAAAAACTGTAATACTCAAAAAATTCCCTATTTTAACAAAAAATTCCTTTTTTCTCATTTGCCAACTCAAAGTTGGCAACACACTGGGCCCCTGTCATTTCGTGTCTTATACATTGAATTTCGACAGGCCTCGGTCGTGTCAGCCATGTTGAGTAGAGGTTGAAATTTGCGGGAAATTTGAATTTACCTCACAATGCAAATAGCAAACTCAAATTTCCCGCAAATTCCAACTTCCCCATAACATGGCTGACACGTTGAAGGTCACCAAAATATAGAGCAGTTAAACACACTGTCAAGGTCACTTGTCCGGGAGGCAAACTGAATAAGTGGAACTGAATACGCAATTGTCCAATCATGAGTGGTGGAGTCAGGAGTGAGATGAAGGTATAATGTCTCAGCCTGCCAGACATATCAGCTGTACTTAACTGCTCTATTCTGTGCTATCGCGCATGCGTGTTCACTATTTGCCTTGTAACCTACAAATTAAGTCGAACTAGAAATTCAAAAATAGTTGAAAAGCATTTCTCTTCGTACGAATATTATACATTGTATAATGTATGCTTGTTTTTGAATTATGCGCAAAACACATCTAATTTTAGACTTTGAATGTGGAACAGTGAAAACAACAACGTTCAAGAATTCGTTGGTGTTGAATCACGAATAAAATTATAACACATTTTAATTTTCAGTCAGTATCTATACTTTGAATGTTTTATTTTTTGCTCTCATAGCTTAAACTAGAACAGATTTTGCTTTGTGTTTACTTTTTCTTTTGCTATTCGCACTTTTTGCAGTTTCCATTTCAGTATAATCGTCAACGCATATGCAAGAATGGCTTCTACGCAAGAATAGTTAAAACCACTTAGTATATTCACGCTATACAAATTTATTGGCCCTGATCCAATTTATATATTTGTGGAACGTGTGGATGTAGCAACGATTCATGTGCGAATATTTTTATTGCTTACCACATTCCTTTTCAATGATGCAATTTTCACTTAACACGTATTTTTTTTCTAATTTTCTTTCCATTTTAGTTATAAAATTTGATTTACAGTTTCCTGTCATAGAAGGAAATTACGTCATATTTGTTCAAAACCCAAAAATGTAGACTACCCAAAGTACACGCACAGGCTACTGACGTTAGGCTGGTAGTATCTTTCAAATTTCGCGCCTTTTGAGTGAGACAAATATGGCGTCCCAGACTTATATCTTTATGCTCATAGCACACACTACTTTTACATAACCTCATTTTTACTTATTTTGCTTTGTTATTTTAATTTTTGTTTTAATGGAGTGGTTTGTTTTAGCCTTACTTAGCATTTTTCTCAAAAAAAAAGACTACGTGTTTGACATTGAGACTTGTTTTTCCAGAGGATTGTCTATGTAAGAAATCCGATATCCGGTAGCTATCCAATCTATCGTCCTTCGACATTGTACACGAGCCGTTATTACGATCCCTATTATATATCCAGAGTGTACTATCCCTCGTACCTGGATTACTCCCCGACCACTCCGTCTTCCTTCTACTCATACTATTCTCCGCTGAGGAGGTCTTACTCGAGCTATAGCTATTATCCATCGGATAGATGGTACGACTTAGCTCTCTATCCGTCATGGCGATACAATCATTTCGCACGCGTAAGTAATTCCCGCATACAAAAACAAAAACACCTATATCCTGAGAGCGAGAAAAAAAATAGAGGATAAGAGTGTGTCTTTTTCCACTTCCTGCGGAAAGTGGAAAGAAACACATCTCTGAGCATGTTTTTTGTAGATACGAAATTTTTGTAGTTTTTGTGTATACATGGAATTTTTCTATTTTGCAGCACAAATCATCATCTCGACACCATCAAATGTTTAAAATATCATTACTAACCAAATAAATCGAAATAATCAAAATGTTAATAAACTTATTGTGTTTTTTTTGTATTTGTTGACTTTTTATTTGTTTAATGATTATGGAAATTATTGTTGCTTGAATTGTGTTTTAGACGTTTGACGACGAAACGAGGCTCATTAGGGCACAAACCGCTTCTCTATTGAATCAGATTCATAATCCAGTGCCACGTAAAGTTAGGCAAATGCCTTTGCCCTATGTCACCAGGTAATTATCTAAAAGTGAAGTTGTTTTATATTTCAAAGAAGCAAATTATAGTCTTTCTAAGTTAAGCAAATGAGACATTTGGTGGGTGTTCAGCGCCATTTGCAAAAGTACACTACACGCAACAAGTTTGAGAATTTAAATTCGCCCGAATTTTTCACATACACCAAAGCTCTTGTTTTCTTAGCAGCACTATAACTTGCTATTGTAGATGCAAGCAATGAAATTGTTTTAACTAACTTCAGCGCCATTTGCAAAAGTACACTCAACGCAGCAAGTTTGAGAATTGAAATTCTCGCGAATTTTGAACATATTCCGTGGCTCTTGTTTGCTTAGAAGCACAACGAGATTTAGTGTAAGTATTGCTCCATTTGCAAAAGTACACTCCACGTAACAAGTTTAAGAATTGAAATTCTCGCGAGTTTTGAACATATTCCGTGGCTCTTGTTTGCTTAGAAGTACAACGAGATTTAGTGTAAGTATTGCGCCATTTGCAAAAGTACACTCCACGTAACAAGTGTGAGAATTTAAATTCGCGCGAATTTTGAACATATTCCGTGGCTCTTGTTTGCTTAGAAGCACAACGAGATTTAGTGTAAGTATTGCGCCATTTGCAAAAGTACACTCCACGTAACAAGTCTGAGAATTTAAATTCGCGCGAATTTTGAACATATTCCGGGGCTCTTGTTTGCTTAGAAGCACTATAACTTACTACTGTAGATGCAAGCAGTAAAATTAGTTTAACAAACCCTCTTCTTTGGTCTAACAAACTTTGCATTTTGAAACGCCTAGCTGATAAAGCATGAAATGATCGTTGGATAAATGTTTTTTTGAATATATATTTAAAGCGTAATAATCAAGTTTTTGATGAGTTCTCAACTTTTAAATGGGGGAATAAATGGGCGAAAAGTTATATTGCATGTATAAATGAAGTAGAAAATATGTTACGTTGTGCTTCTTTATATAAGATCTCTTGATCAATGTCTTCTCCTGATTCATGGTTTACGGATCCTTGGAAATAAATCTTTAAAAGTTGAAAATGTTGTCGAACGTGCGTGCGAAGAAAGCCTTGAGCGAGACTGTGAAGCGAGAACAAAAGGGAATTCTAAAATTAATTGCTTATTTATAAAATTTATTTTACTTCTATTTCTATATTTATATATTAAGAACCTCTATCATCATGTTGTTTTAAAATGAAACTTTTGTCTTTAAAATTATCACAATTAATTTCAAGATTTGTCCTTGCAAAATTTCAAGTTGCTTTTGCAAGGCAACTTATAAAAGTCGCAAGAATTTTCCCATTGTTGGTTTATTATTGAGGTTTATCAAGGATGTGCAAAAACTTAAAAGCTCTAAAACGACAGTTGTAAACTTTTCACTTATGCCTTAATTGCATAACGCCCGTAAATTTGTCAGTTAATGTAGGTTGTTCACGGTTGTTTGTATCCTCAATAGTTTGATGGGTACGTTTGCTTGAAATATTTTGCTCGATTCTTATGTGTAGACTTGTACAGAGTGACCAAAAATTTTTGACTGTAAACTCATAATAAATTACTCACTATAGTTGAAATGAGTTTAGTTAACACTTGAATTAATTTTGTTAGGTTTTCTCCGGAGGTGAGCATAATTTATTTGTAACAACAGTTAACTCTCCGCTCTCACTCTGTACTTGCACTAAGTTTACAAGGTCATTTTTCGCCATATTACCGTTTTTGCTACAAATAATTTTCACGTAATCTTCGGAAAACTATTGTTTTGAATGAATCACAAATTTGATGAATTTTGAATAAAGTACAATGAAAGGAAGTTTCCGAAAACTTTGCACGAAGTAAGAAAAAGGAAAAAGGATAAAGTTCTGTATAAGAGTAGAAGTAATTAACTTATTCTGGCCTCACCTCCCTATGGGAGCCGGAGAGGTGGGAGTGAGCAATTATCCTCAGAATTACCTCACTTACCCTCAATTATCCGCAATTACCCTCAATTACCCGCAGTTACCTTCTCAATTACCCTCAATTATCCTCAATTACCCGCAATTACCCTCAATTACCCTGAATTACCCGCAATTACCCTCATTAGTCGATTATTTTGTGGATTAAGTGGTTTATTAAGTTGATTATGAGTGGGGCTCTATTGCTCACTCCCACCTCTCTGCCTCCCATAGGGAGGTGGGGCTAGAATCCGTTAATCACTTCTACTGATAAGTATTGGATATGTTTGGAAAATATGAAGAAATATAAGTATAAGAAGAGTTCGTTGACATATCCTTTCGTTAGTTTGTTTTATCGTTTTCGTTCAGTCCGTAGTCGTTCGTTTGTGTTTTATTGTCATTTTGTTACGGTTATTATAAGTTTTATGTCCCGTGGGACCCTAGCATTCATTAAAACTTAATTTTCTTTACAATCTCTACAATCTCTACAACTCTACAACTTGCAAACCAGCACATTAATAAATAGAGAGCTACGCGGATCAGATTTATGCTTTTTTATAAATATTATGACTAAAACTGTTTTTTGAAGGGAAAAAAACTTAACCAAACTCAATGAACAAACTCAACATTTATCTTTATTACCTTAATTAATGACGCTATCTTAATTTCAATTTCTTATTACTAGCTACTAGGTTTACTTGTACGAACGAGTAAGTGCTTGCTTATTTTATCACTCTTTGTTCTGCGTTAGTTTTTTTCAGTTTTATATAACCAGGTGCATGTTTCGAATGATTCCCAGCTTAAATTTAAAGCTTTCAGGGATCTGGGCTGGGATTTGAAAGTTAAGTTAATACACAATGGAGCAATAAACGAAATGTGTATATATCACTTTTATAGGTGCATACCTGTGGGATTATGGGAATACCTAACTTAATTTGTGAAAGGAAAATGTGAAAGTAAAAAAGTTATACGAACTTATAAGTTTCCACGAAAGTGTACCTATTTTTTATTGATTTTATTAGAAGATTAGTTTAATCGTTGAAATGAATGTACTACAGACAGCACAACAAAAAATTCTTAATTTTTTTCCTACATTCACATTAATAACACGAAATAGGGTTAACGAGGAGAGGAAAGGTGTTGTTAATAAAAACAAAAACCATTGCAAAAACTAGACGTATTATTTCTAAAGGATAAAAATAACTTTTTTCTTCTATTTATTTTTATATCATTCTATTTGTTTTACGAGTGGAAAGATACAATCACGAAACGAATAAAATAAGGTGTGAACTTTTTTGGTTATGTTAGTTAATATTTTTTAGGTTATTTTTTCTGAAAAATACTTTCTCGTACGCTTTTGTAATACTAAAATTCCAGGCTTAAACTTATCAATAAATAACACTTCTCGTGTCGCTGTAGTGCGTTGAACTCATACCCGTCCAAAAAAGTTATACTTTACGCCCTTGTTGTAAATAACTCTTCTAATTCTTATTTCTACCTTTTGCTTTTTTGTAAAAAATAGTGATAATTATGTAACTAGACAATATAGACAATGTAGAATTTGAAGTGAAGTGTTTGATTTACAAGAAATGATGTCAATTAATTAACTTGAGTATCTATAGTAAAGTAACTCCCACATTATCTTGATGGGGTCGTTATAGTTTTAGTTGAACGAACTTATTATAATTACTAAAGAACTTCGGAAAATATTTGAACTAAATTAAGTATGTTGTAAGAACCAAACCAAACCAAACCAAACACAGAGATGCCATTTTGACGCGGACACTCAATAATAAAATCACGAGATATAATCATTTCATCGTATCATAATTTATATATGAGCACTTGTTGATTGGATTTTAAGTATATGCCGAGAATATTAGTTGAAAATTCGCTCGTATTTATATTCTCAAACTTACTGCGTGGAGTGTACTGGGTGGAGTGTACAACGTGGAGTGTTTGCAACGGAACACGCCCACCAAGTCCCTTGTTTCTTTACCAGGACTGTATAATTGCTTTTCTAAATTGAACAAAATCCCTGACTGAATTCTTAGGATTTTCAATTTTTAATGTTTTCTTTTGATTTCTTTAAAGGTATGACGCCATTGAAACACCTGCCAGATTCTACAACGATAACTACATCAACAGGATGTTAGTAAAGACATCATTTAACGCCCCCGAATATACTTCCTACTGGAGTGATCCAGTCAAGAAGTCATTTTGTACGTATCTCATCAACGAACCCAAACCAATTTGTAAGCAAAACGACAACACACACGTTTCACTATATTTATTAAGAATCTAAGATAGATTGTTTTCGATGACACATGTAGGTCAAGGCCGTATGGCTTGTGTGACCTTCGTCGGTGGCAGGGCACATCCACGCCGCAGAAACTTCTACATGTATCATGACGACCCAGTTAGGAACGACATCCAACTGTTGAGCTACTACATCAATCGTTTCCGCGAGGAAAAGAAAGCGATGGGCAAGCCGATCAAAGGTAAACTTACTTTCCATTTCTTTCAACGTTTCCACTGATTAGTGATCATTTAGTTTAGAAATATAAATGAAGATTAAATGATTTTCGCGTTTACTTTTTGGCTTCGTAGTCGCGCTATTTTAATATTTAATACTTTAATTTTAATATATTAAAAGTTCAAAGGACGATTTGCAAATATTGAAAAAGTACATAAATAAATAAAATTTCGGTTAGTTTATAGGATTTTTTTTTTATTTAGGATTGATCACATAATTCTCATTTTGTGTCATTCTTATCATGTTTCTCCATATAAAAATACTTTGTACTTGTTTTGTTGTATATTTTCCATAGCTTTTTCTCATTTAGTTTCATGACGTGCTTTATCATGCTTTTGATGGTCGTTGCCGTAATGCTTGATGCTTTTGGGTGCTTCCATGCCATGACTTAGCTGTCACAGTGTTTGCTTCAAAGCTTGCTTCCAACAGAGAATGTCGCAATCTTTACATTATCACCCCTTTGCGGGGGTGATTGTTAGTCCGTCCGTGTCAAGCTGTACCTGTAAGTAAATGCCCTTTCGTAATCATAACATCAACTCTATATCAACAACAATACAACATTTATCACAATTTACATATACATAGTGATCCAAAATGAATGACGTCCAGGTATACATTATACACGAAACTAATTTATCGGTTTGTTTCAACAAATTGGCGGATTGTTTGAAATTCAAGGTCAGTCAAGTTCAAGGTCAAAAGGCTTTGAAATCGTTAAGCCAACGATATATTGTTTTGTTTAACTATGTAGTACATATGGATACCATTTGTTAAAACTAGCTCTACATAGGTAAACATCATTATCCTTATATCCTTAATACTTTTGCAAACATGTAACAAAGGTACTTACAAATATATAGGCGAAAGGAAAAGCCGAGGAAAAAGCTAATATTAAAGCATAAGTCGCTGAATAGACGTTGCACGATGTTGTATATACCTATAAAGAGCAATGTGGCAACAATGCCAACACGTTGTTCGAAAGTGATGCTTGAACTGGTTTGTAATTTTTTTTATGTGCATGCGACCATGCGTGATGTATGTATCAGTCTGAAATCAGTTGGAACCCGAGAATTTGATGATTTTTCTAAAATCTTGATCGTCACTGGACAATGAATCAAAATAATCCGTTAATTCGTCGTCTTTCATCTTTGTTTGTTGATTTGTTTACAATCTTAATTATTATACTGTTGGCTCCTCATTGGGTCATTTAGGATGGCAGCACTGTAGATGGCAGCACTGCAGAAGAATGACATCATGAGCAGTGTTGCCAATGTTTGGAAGGCTTTATATGTACCTTTATATGTATACATTCTTCAACCACCTTTGACATAATATCACAATATTTGAGACAAGTTTGCAATATGTTGGAACCCGAGATTATAGTTTGCAATGTGTTGGAGCCATATATTGGAACAAATCTATACAGTTACCTATTATATGTATACATCCTTGAACCTTCTAACCACCTAAGACACATTATCACAATATTTGAGTTTAGTTTGCAATATGTTGGAAACGTATGTTGGAACAAAGCTATAAAGGTACCTTTATATGTATACATTCTTCAACCACCTTTGACATAATATCAAAATATTTGAGACAATTTTGCAATATGTTGGAACCCGAGATTATAGTTTGCAATGTGTTGGAACAAATCTATACAGTTACCTTTATATGTATACATCCTTGAATCTTCTAACCACCTAAGACACATTATCACAATATTTGAGTTTAGTTTGCAATATGTTGGAAACTTATGTTGGAACAAAGCTATAAAGGTACCTTTATATGTATACATTCTTCAACCACCTTTGACACAATATCACAATATTTGAGACAAGTTTGCAATATGTTGGAACCCGAGATTATAGTTTGCAATGTGTTGGAGCCATATATTGGAACAAATCTATACAGTTACCTAT
>JARJEB010026804.1:0-18590 GCA_030264535.1 Liometoxenus newtonarum
CTGCAGTTAAATAACATTAATCGCGTATTAAAGTTCAACAAGATTTAACAAATTTGAAGTGACCGATCCAACTTATCTATATGATCTAAAATCTCGAAAGAACCCGAAGAATTCCGACCATAGCTCGATGTGAATCGTTGCTTCATCGAGAAATCACAACTTGTATTTTGTGTTAAAAATAGTGCAAAGTGTAGAAAAAGGATAGTATTATATTCGCGATTATGGTCATTGTTCATGAAGATGATGTTTGAGCCCACGAGCCGCAAGGCGAGTGGCGCAATTCATCTGAGTGAGCAATGGCCATAATCGCGAATATAATACTATGCTTTTTGTATCTGTCATAATCGATCATTTAATAATATACTATAAACAATAGTCAGTTATGAGTTATTGATTATGATCTTTGTACTTCTTTAGTATATCCGATATATGTGACATTGCCACAACTGTCGTTTATTGTTTGCTGAATTGTGTTAATGTTTCCATATGTATAGTTAAACTCAGCATATGACCTCAACAGCATTATATATTATTTTGATTACATTTTCATTTCGTTACAACAAAAGCAGGAATCCAAATGAAGCAAAGTAAAAGAAATACAAATTATGTATATGTAAATAATATTTATGTTAAGTAATTAAAAATATTAAAATTGTGTTAAATTCTAGGCATATTGGTTCATTAAAATTTAGTAATAACTCCAACAGTTGTACAGAATACATAGTTACTTATAATAGTTTACCTAGTATGGTTGGAAAATATTGAATAATATTTAATTTGAAGCAACTGCTTTTCCTTCAGCCACATTTTACCATCGGAACATTAATAAAATTATTTTTGACACAAACCGCCATGCCACTGACGAAGACACTTGCCATGGCATATTCGATAGAAACTCTGCGCATATGACTTTTCCGCATTACTTACTTTTGCTTGAAAGTCGGTTCTGAGCAATTGTCAACTTTCTAGCTAACTAGCCTATGGCGAATGTGTGTCATTTCATAGTGGCTGTAGGAAACGTTACCTTTCAACATTGTTTGGTATGTGTGTTACTGTAGTTATGACTTTTCCGCATTACTTTGTACAGCTGTGAGTAATCGTCAACTTTCTTGCTAACTAACCTATGACGAAAATGTGTCATTTCATAGTGACCGTAAGAAAAGTTTATTTCAACATTGTTTGGCTGGTTTATTACCACTTTTCATTATTCCACTTTCCATAAAAAGTACCTAATCAGCAATCAGCATCCGTATGCAAATAGTTAAAAGTCAAAAACCTTATACATATTTTGCTAATATTACTGACGAATTTGGTAACTCGAAATTTGTGTAATATTTTTGGTCCTTCTTAATTTATGTCTGCATGAAATTGATTTAGGCATTGCTTATAAACTTTTACTGAGAGTTCATCGTTCATGAAAACGGTTACACAATCTAATCATTCCTTTACTTTTGCCTTAAAGCCGCGTTGTTCATCATTTCTTCATAGTCATGATAACTTACATATTTTGTGTCGATTACATGTGTCCGGTCCGGTCCATAACGCTATAACTTCATCATAGGTACATTTAACTTAATAATTCCAATTTCCAACGCTTCAAACGTTAGCATAATTTCCAGTCCGAGTCCGCATATAAAAACATAAAATCTTCACCAAAGTTATATAAAATTAATGCATTATCAAGTTGATGGTTACTAGATGCAAATATAATTATAGATTAAGTTTGGACCAAGCAACCAACACATAGATACACAAATAAATCGTAATAATGAGTGTAACCAGAAAATTGTAGATAATAATTTTTGCTTCCTTTCTTAGATAATGCTTATTGGATGTGGAAAAGTGGAAAGCCTATCACGTCAGTCAGTAATCTCCGGGCAAAATACTACATATTTCTGAATATGTCATAGAATTTCGACTGAAAAGTATAAGGGCAAATAAAAAATTGTTCATTGCCCTTTTAATGTTTTTTTTTTGCCCGTTATTGTTATTGTAGCCTCCAATGGATCGTCAGTTCTGGGTATGAATGAACCATGGTTGATGATGTTTTTGATGCTCGCATTTTTTGATTTGTGCATATGTGAACAACGCTTTTGACTGATGATCGTCAGATTTTTAATGTAGAAAAATATGTGTACATGTAGTTGAAATATAATTCGCTGCAAGTCATAGTTTTACATGTTTATGTGCCACGTGTATTAGAGCGATTAGCAGCAAACACATAAAAAATGGTTGCATATAGATGGAGCCAATGCAAGACTCAAAACATGACATGTTTATACTTCACATTCATATTAGTGATTAGGAATACCAAAATTCGTTAAGTATAGATATTATTGTCAGTCATTGGCGTAGCCAGGAATTTTTAGAGGGGGGTTCTGAAAATTTTATTACAAAAACTAATAGTTCAATTTATCTATATCTATACAAATGGTATTACATTACAAAAAGTCCATATTTTGATCGAAAAGGGGGGTGCTGCAGCACTCCAGCACCCCCCTTCCTACGCCCTGTCGGCAGTAATTTATGTTTCTTCCTTGTTACTTGATTTACATCTAAAGGCATATAATGCATTTTTCCTACGGCCATTATGAAATGACACACTTTCGCCACTAGAAAATTGACATTGACAATTAGTCAGAGATGACAAAAATTCTAGCCACTGTGAAGTGCGTCACTAGTCTATGCACGTACTTTGGTTAGTCTACATTTCAGGGTTTTAGTTTGTTGAGGGGTAGATAAATATGGCTGAAAAGTGGCATCATATTTCTACGAATACCTTCCCTCTATGAATATTATAACTCTATGAATATAGGTAGGTACTTAAAATATATTTGCTGTTTACGCAGCAATTTAAAGTCAGTAAGGTTTTTGTTCTTTTTTTACAATAATACTGTCACTTTTCTCATACATACAAAGTATGTATATAAGAATGAAATGAATATTCATGCGGAAGTTTAAATAATTACAATATTAAGCAAAAATCCATTAAAATTATATAAAATCAAAGCAGCTCATAATTACTTGCCGCGATTGAAAAGGAATTTCATACGTTTCGTGGGATCAGCGTTGGTGGCTAAGTTATTAACTAAACAAATAATAGCAAAATTAAAATGACCTTTCGCTATAAATGCCTATAGTAAATAAATAG
Organism: Liometoxenus newtonarum; assembly: GCA_030264535.1. NCBI lineage: Eukaryota > Metazoa > Arthropoda > Insecta > Coleoptera > Staphylinidae > Liometoxenus > Liometoxenus newtonarum. The sequence continues at coordinate 3,152 of JARJEB010026804.1, forward strand.
CTTTCGATGACAGAGCAAATATTTTGTTCATTTCTGTAATATCAATTAACAAACTCTAGCAAACTATAGCTGGAAATATTGTTTTACCAAATTTTCACTTTTAAGTACTCTTTCGTAATTTGTGCCTGAATCCTACTTGCTACAGACTACCAATACTATGAATACTATGATAGTTAGAATAGAATTTCAGGGTCTTGATGCTTATGCAGCAGGATTTTCCAGAAACTTGGAACAATGAAGCAGTAAGCATGGAACTATCTAAAGATCTAAGCCAAAATCCAAAATGTTCCAAAGCTAGGACTAGGAACTCTGGAACTAGCCTAAACACTAAGAATGATTGCGTTTCTACAGTATACTTACAATTCGACGATTCCTGTACAGGGTGAGTTAATTTTGGTGAGACAGCATAGTTTTTTGGTATAGTTACAAAATATAGTTAAATAAGAAAAATTATTATATTGTGTGACGAAATAAAATTGCGAAAGTAAATCGCACGAACTGAACTTAGCAACCAGGTTGGCCAACATCTGGATGCATGCAACGATGAAAAGATGAACTCATTTGTTCAGTTGATTGTCTCCCACCTCCCACGAAATACCTATTTTCTGAAAAAATCCATGAATAGGAAGCCTGGAAATGGCTCTGCCGTAGAAAGGGGAGGACCTAAAACCTCGCTCCCTTGCAAACTTCAGAATTTCACTTGCAGGACCATCGAAATTTACACAACCTGTTACTGTTGTAAAATTGGTATATGTAGTCACAGATCCTCCGAACCTTGTTATGTCCTCCATGGCATGGCTGCAGTTATTTCAGTTCCAGTGTAATCCTGTTATGGCAATCTTTGGGGATTATTTTAATTCCCGAGCCGAGGCCGAGCTCATAGTCCGCACAGCATCCAAGTGCACATTTATTTATTACCTAACGCTATAGCTAGATAAAAGAATGAAAAGCAGTTATCCACCCTTTTAATACGGAATTAAGTCGGATCTCGCTGCGTGGGGTCTTATAATTAATTTTAATTACAAACTATCTTTTCATTTATCAGAATAAATTTTTTTGAACGCTTTGTTTTTGAATTATAAGGATGTGCAGTTGAAATTGTTCCATGCCACGAAGCAATAGATTACGATATGGTGGTTTGGCGTTGAAATCGAATTAGTTCAGTTCATCAAACTGTTTTTAAGGGGTTCTTGTATTTATAGTTTAATTGCAGCGGGTTGCCGCGGGTTGCCGTGGGTTGCCGCGGGTTGTTAGTTAATTTAACAACCGTCAGTTTAATTTTGTGGTTTTATGTGGTTGGTTTAGTTTAGCATCCATAGGCGCCGACTCCGTGGGTGCTCCGGTGCTTGGTCACACATGACCATCAGTTACGTGGTTGTCAAGTGTTGTTTTGGCCAGCCCAACGTGCAGTTTTGAATTCAAAATCATATTTAAAGAAATCTAACTATAAACTTGTATTTTCCAGTGACGATAATGGCATAGAGCAGTCCTGCTTCACCCGCGCGGCGCTCTTTTTATGAGGTTAGGTGTATTTCCAAACTACATTTCCAGTTTTGACGAAATTTAGCTCGATTTGCTCGATTGTAGAAAGCCGGCGCACATGTTAGTAGCAAAACTAAACATAGACTAATTTCCGGCTACTGCTACTCTGAAAGTACTGGTATAAAATATTTAGGCATAAATTTAATGGTTTGAGAAGAACTAGGGTGTAGAAAATTAAGTAGTTGACAACCATACTAGGAGAGATGGAGAGGAGGAGCACAATTAGGTATACTATTTACAATTCTGTAATGAAAATATTTTGTCAAAATATCTCAATACTTGTTAGTTTTACTTCAAAATGTCAAATACTGTCAAGAGAAAAATCATTTTGAGAAAATCATTCATAGGTGGCGCTAATTATCTACGCCTTCATTGTTCAGCTCATTACTCTGGAACTGTGTGCCTTACCTTAAGTCAGAGTAGAACTTCAGCGCCCTCTTTAAAATTATGAAATTAATTTAGGTCTGAAATTCATTGGATTGAAAATTTAAAGATAAAATATTAGAAGTTAAGAATACAAAATTAAGTAGTTGACAAGCAAACTAGGAGAGAGAGAGGAGCTCAATTAAATAACTCTATAGTTGTCATTTTTATTTCAAAATGGCAACTACTGTCAAGCGAAATATCATTTTGAGAAAATCATTCATAGGGGGCGCTAATTATCTTCGTCTTCTTTGTCCAGCTCATTACCCTGTAACTGTGCATCTTACCTTAAATCAGAGTAGAAGTACAGCGCCCTCTTTAAAATTATGAAAGGAATTTAGGTCTGAAATTCATTGGATTGAAAATTTAAAGGTAAAATGTTAAAAGTTAAGAACACAAATATTTATTTTCATTAAATTATGAAATTTAGTAAAAATTGAGTAATTTAATTTAGTTTCAAAATTTAGATTAAGATAATTACAATGTTATTAAATTGAAAAAATAAACGTATTTTAAATTGAATTTTATCCTGTAATTCAGTTACTTTACTTCAAAATTGAAATATTGTCTTATTCATAATTTTTTTTGAACTCAACCGACTTTTATTTCATTTATAAACCTGCATAATCTGTAATTAAATTGCAAAACGGTCTTCCATAAATAAATATATTTACGAAATTTTAAATTGAAAAATAAATGTGTTTTGAATTAATTTTCACTGGTAGTTTTTTTTATTTTACTTTTAAAGAGAAATTATTTCAAAAATAAAACAATTTGTATTTATACAGACTAAGATTAAGATGATTACAATTTTAAATTGAAAAAGTAACTGTTTTTTTTTAAATTAAAATTTACTTTTAGTTTTGTCATTTTACTTTATTATTGAAATTATTTTTGAAAAAAAAAAAAACAATTTCATACCTATAACAACATATAATATAGAATCGCAAGACCAACGACAAGAACTTGAAGATTCCAATTACCATTACCTACCGCAACATCTACTTACCAACAAACAAACAAACAAACCAACCAACAAACTCGCTTACTTAAAGATCTTAACCTTACTTAATAAAATAACTTTCCAATGGTTAAATAACTTAAACTGACGAAGAGTGTTGTAATAAGCGGCAATGTCAATGCGACTTCCTTATTCAATTTATACACACAGTGCGTTTTTTAACGATCTGACGTAAGTATATACCCATGGTTATAATTTTAGGTTCTATTATTGGGTCTCCTGATAAAAATAATTACAATGTCGTTTTTAACTAGAAAACAATTTTAAGAAATTTGAAAGATTTAAATCTTTTATGATAGGCAGACAAACTAACAACTGTGGCAGACACACCCTAGCCCAAGGACATAGCATTAAAATCAAGTTGTTAGTTTGGCTGCCTACCATTAATAATTCATACAAATTACAAAAAAGGTATTTTTTGCGTTGTAAATGCGTATAGGAAATTTTTAAAAAACGCACTGTATATAGAATATATTTCTAAGTAAAATTTATACATTATTTAAACGAATATGTACACAAGACAAGAACCATGATCAAGAATAAGATTCAACTTTGGATTCGGACGCATCATTCCCTGTGATGTTGCTACTTACATTTGCCGTAGCTTTGTGTTTGTTATCCTTATAAAGGATATACATGAAGATATCTGTCCATCATTTACGTTATTCACAATACAACACAACGCAACGGCTGACTTAGTATATTCTTGATGTGGCCGAGGCCGGGCCTAACTATCTGAATCGTTTCCATGTTTCTAAGCCATGAAAACTTTGCCAATTGGAATTTCTACCGTTTTCCTCTTAGTACTGCCACTGCTCTTTTATTTAGTATTTGATCAGCAAAAGCTGCGAGTCGTGCGACATCCACAACGACGACGAGTCGACCAGGACGACTTGAAGGCTTCAAGCCTGTAAATACTTAACATTTTCCAAATGCCCGACATACAGCGTAAGCCAATCAATAAAATAATTTACTTTACGACAAAAAACGGCAAAGTGCAAACGAAGTAAACGAGTTAACAACCAAGTTTAAAGTTTAAATATTAAGTTATTTTCTTCTTTCTCGTTCCTCAGTTTAATTGATTGGTGTACTTACTTACTTATATGGATTAAGAGATTTTTCAATGTAAAAGTAACGATTTAATATCGAATATATTATTTTTTCAAAATCCGATTCATTTTTTGAGATTTCCTTAATGTTTTTCTCAATCTACTCTTTCCCGAACGAAATGTCGACTTGTGTGATTTTCGTTGCGGAAATTTAATAATCCCTAATGCGTCTGGTTTCGTCCGGTCGTCTAGAAATAAATTATTTTATGTCGGGAATATGCGCCAGACATACTGCGTGCTTCAGAGTGCTTCATCCTGGAATTACAGTCACGAGACTTGCGGCAGATGTATCCGGATAGCTTTAGTCCTTTAGTGGTTGTAAAATTATTAATATCTTGTTGAAATATGAGTTTAAGTTTAAGTTTACGAAACACCGAAGCACAAAGATCCAATGACAGACAAAATAAGAACTTCTTATAACTATCAGAAGTTCCTAGAGGAAGTCTCGTACTTATACACATTAAAATATAACAGCAAATAATAATAGAAAATAAGTTTTCTAAGTTTGCTGGAATCTCTTCTATGGGTATGTGGATATTTAAACAGTCTCAACACCGTTTTCAACTTGGACTTAATTTAATTAAGTATGTTTTCGGTTTTCATCCTTCAACCGCACCAACCAGGGATTTTCATTTCAATTTGCAATATGAGCAGTTTACCATCAGGAACGTGAGAACATATCCAGTCCATTATCTCATTTCTTTCGTTTACAAAAAAGGATTAGGATTAGAGATAAACGACCAATAATTATAGTCAATTAACCTTAGAGTAATTATAAAGAAATAAAACTTAGCGCATATTAACCATTAATCGACTTGAAACATTAACCATCATCGAAATGATTTTAATGTCTAATGTTTAATGTCTAATGCAATAAATTTAATTGCTGGATATTATATAGAATAATAATGGATTTTCGATCTTCCTTCAAAACACAATAGAAATTTCAATTTCATAATTTTATGCTTTTTGAATGGATGCTCAGTGCCGGATTTTGGCCTAGCTAGGCTCACTTTCAGAGGGGCGATAGATTTCCGCGTGGGACTTGGGACGGCATTACTATTAAATCCGGTCCTGGATGCATCGCGGGATGGATTAAAGCCAAGTATTCAAAGTTGAAATGATGATTTTCTTGTAACTTGTAACGCACGGAACACCCGCCTAGAATTCGCTTCTTCTTAGTTAACGGTTATACTAAAAATACAAGAAAACTACTTAGTATAATTTGATTTAAGTAAAGTTTTTTTTTTATAAAATAATGTCATCAGAAAAAAGTGCGACATTCAAAAGCGACTTTTTGGTCTGAAACCAAATTTATGTTGAGAGGTTGGTAACACACTCTTAAATAAAATAATTATAGAAGCTTCTATCAGAGGCGTATCCAGGACTGGACCATCCCCCGTCTTGCGAATGGGGGGTTCTAACCCCCATATCCCCCCACCCCCCTCTGAATACTGCCCTGGCTTCTATAATTGCAGTGCTGCCAACCATCTCACTAAAAATACAAAATTCCCTAAATCAACTTCAATTACAATTGTATTTCTGTATTTTTTGCGAATTCTCTTAAGACACAAGTTTTTCAATATATCTACCTATTATTTTTGTTTGCAAAATAATAAACCGTTAAATAAACATTTACCTTGTTTAATGCGTAATTAAAGAACAAATCTGGTCAAGCATCAAACACATACTTATCAACTAAATTATTGGAATCGTTGGCTTGGCATAATTTCTGCTTAAGTTCAAATGGGTGCACAAAACTGATACTTCCTCAATCCTCATAAAACATAACCAATCAAATAAACTACCAAACTACAATCCAAACATAATCATAAAAATGTTATAAATCCGTCAAAATATGTACTTATTGTCGTTGAAATTATACGTTGACATAACTTAGCGTTTTACAAGCAAAAGACTTTGAATTAGATTTGAATTTTCATTCATAATATTTTTTAGAAATATTATATTACAGAATAAATTCTCTCTCTCTCTCTCTCTCTCTCACTCTCACGTGGTCGTGGAGTCGAAATCGGACCTTCTGCATATCGAGTGCAGAAGGTCCGGGTTCGATTTCCGGTGAGAGAGAAAGAGAAAGAGAGATAATTTTTCCGAAAATAAAAATACTTTGTTTATACAATTAAGATAGATTTCTTGGTAGAGCCGACTTAAGTCGGATACTTAAAGGGACTTAAACCGAATTACTTTTTTGGTTCACCGAGGTAGAAAAGTACTATGCGTTCATGACTAATTAACTTCATCACTGATATTTGTCTCTTTTCTTCTTTCTTTTTTCTTTATATTTCTCTCATACCTTATTGTTTGTTTAGTGAATCGCTTGAAGTTGAAAGACTTTAACCGTTTTTAACTTTCCGAATCACTTCTTCTTTCGCTAATATTAGTCATTTTTGATGGTTCACTGATTTTGTTTTCTTTTTTGGTAATTAAACAGCCTGCACCGAACAAACCTAGACGCTCAGAAATGTCCAAACAAAGATTCATTTATCTACATCTATATGTATAATAATGGATTCGACAAAAAAGAGACAATAAACACAATTCCTGGCCGCATGACATCATTTAAAACAATCATTCATTCAAAATGTAGATTAAATCGTAACTGAGAGTTCATTAACTTTTGCTTTCAAAATCTCCGTCACTACATCGTTTAGTACCAAGACTTCCGAAACCAAAAACCTTATGAAACCAAAAAAGTGAACGCAAAAGCATAATTTGCATAATGTTTGAATAATATTACAAATTATAATGATTATGATGAATACAACACATAACTCAGGCAGATTTTTTTTTTCATTTCGTTTTCATACTTTCAGCGGATGTGCCGTCAGCGTCTTTTAACGCTCGGCTACACTCAGAATTTTGCTCGTGAATCTGGTCCGATTTGGTGCATGAATCTTGATAAAAGATGCAAGCCAATTATTGAAAGAAGAAAAATAACTAAAAAAAATAGTTGTTGAAGTCGAAAACTATGTAAGTACCCAAAGTTGATAATTTGACTCTTACTTCTTGTCTTTTAAATTTTTGATGAAATAAACTGTTTTTTTTTCAAGTTTGCTTCAAGCTAAAAGGAGTGTCTCTGTTGGTGCTGGAAAAAAATATTAATTTCTTAATTGTGTATTCATAAGTTTAAATATGTAACCAAATCCTTTTAATAGAGTGAAGAGGAAATGGACACTTAGTAGTTTGTATTTTTATGTATCTAGTATGTATCTTTTGCCATGCCACAGCATGAAGCATGATGACCCGGCAATTAGTTTTTGGCTGTCGTCAGTCGTAAAGTTAATTATCAAAAAAAAAACTATAAGAATGTCTTCTTTGTATTTTGTTTTTTTGGAATTGCAATAGAAACTGTAGAAAATGTAGAAACCCATTGAATAAAATTCAGTTACTATCTGCGCTACGAGAGAATAACTAAACTTCTTAGTTGCGCGCTATACGACTGTACACCAGCGGTTCCGAATGAAACTTTTCTCTATCCACTATCCAGGGCGTGCTATGAATGTCAGACCAGACTAGACAAAGACGTCATGACGATGAAAATATGAATTAATAAGTGGCGGTCATATTGCTCACTTTCTTGGGTTAGTAATGCAACTTTAATATGCATAAAATGAGTAAGAGGGCGCTGGTTAACGAATCATATGTAAAACACATGTATTTTGGTTACTGGTGACCAAAATGACGTAGACAAAATCTGAATATTTGAAGATATTAGCCACTCGATTACAAATTAAACTCTCTGGTTAATAAATAGTATGTTAGGCGTGTTATCGAAGATTGAATCGATTATACTTTTTTTTCTACACCTATTTAGTTATATGGTCATTATTAGCATTTTTTCAGGGATTAATTGTACCTATAAATCACTACCGGGAGTTATGGATTTTCATAACACACTACCGTGAGGTATGGTTTTCAGAAATGACTGCAATTAAATAACATTGATCGCGTATTAAAGTTCAACAAGATTTAACGAATTTGAAGTGACCGATCCAACTTATCTATATGATCTATGATCTCGAAAGAACCCGATGAATTCCGACAATAGCTTTATGTGTATCACCCGCCATATTATTACAGCTGTCAGTTGCTTCATCGAGAACATCACAATTTGTATTTTGTGTTTTAAATATCGCAAGGTTTAGAAAAAGCATAGTATTATATTCGCGATTATGGCCATTGTTCACGATGATGAAATTTGAGCCAACGAGCCGAAGGCGAGTGGCGCAATTCATATCATAATCGCTCATATAATAATATACTATTTTTTTCTATTTTACATTCGAAAATTATAATTATAAATGTAACCGATTTAGGGATTTTTGTGTACTTAGTAAGATGGTTGGTATCCTAAAAAGTGTTACCAACCTATTTATATAGCATATTTATTAAATAGGTCATTACGTACATCGTATTGTTATTGAAATAAGTGTTTTACGTGCGAAAATAAAATAGAAAAATAAATTAATATCTAGCTAATATTAAATTATAAATCAGAAAGTAATAAAATTTTAAATGAAAAATGTCAATATTACTTAACGCAGTCAATTATTTACTATTATCAATTTATATTAACTATACATATGAACATCGATCGTAGGAGCAATTAGCATTCGACTATTCAAAATGTGTAAATTCAAACAATAAATAATATACGATTAATTACTTTTATTGATTATTGATGTAAATATTTTTAATACATTTATTATAACCTTCTAAATAGAAGCCAATGATGTTACGGCTGATTGTGTCACGACATTTTTCTAATGTTCATACATAATCAATATCTAATCGATTAATGTACATTATCTACTGACTGTTGCAACAACAAAATTTACTACTACTAACTTTAAACGACTTTAATAGCGTTTTCGGCCTATTTCACTCAGTGTGCACCCCACCCAGTGCATGCAACCCACATTTCTAGTTTTGCTCTAAAACACGACCAGTGCAAGTTTTTTTTTAAATAGTCCGAAAATGATAATTGCAATGGATTGCACTAACGCCCATAGTCAGTGCAAAAAAACTGGACTGAGTGCGCACTGAGTGCAATTCTGTTGATAGTCCGAACACTCGACACTGTTAAAGTGTGCACTCAACGCGCTCAACATTTTCAGTGTATCTGAGTGCGCACTGAGTGCAGTAGTCCGAAAATGCTATAAATGTTGTACACTCGGTATTATATTACTTGCTACTTACTAAGTCAGAAGCTAAATAAGAAATTATTAATCAACAACACGGGTAGCGAAAAATTCAAAAAAAAATGTGAAGAACTTGTAAAATTTGAGCCGAGGCTAATTATTTCTGTGTTTCTGTCAATGCTTTTACTTTTTTTGCCTACACGAGTGGAGTTAAATGAGTCATGTATGTTTTCAAGAATTACAAATTTTTTTTAAATAAGTAATTTTTACTTTCCGGCCTCATACCGAAGGTATGTAGGTATAAGAAAGTAAGGTGATCATGAAAAAAAAGTGAAAGTCTTATTTTTCCCTGATTCGTGGAGTTTTGTTGACCTCAGGTTCAAAATCGACTTTTTGGTCTGACGTGTGTGCAGAATTTCCACTATCCGATCAGAATTACTTCTACGATCGACGATTTCTACGAAATCGTAATACATTTTTGAGAGATCACCAATCGTCAGCCTCACAAAAGATCACTGAGTTTTTTATTCGTTTTTAATTCGTCAATGTCAATTTCAGTTTACATTTCGAAATAATTAAACATCACCAAAAAACTCAAATGATCCGTATCTAAACCAACTTTCGTGGAGGACGACTTTTGAAGTGACTCGATTACTGATCGGATCAGTTTTCGTAACTGCCTGTAGTGGCTATGGTCGGAAAGTAGTGCGGTGCGAATTTAAGGCACCGATTTTTTAGTATTCTGTTGCTAAAAAAATTTAATCAAATTGAATCGTATTTTCGTAATAGTTTTCTGAATTGTTACCTATCTTAAACCTACACACTGTTGTAAAATATCAAACGTCACGTGGTATAAGAACAAAATTGAGCACTGGAAATGATTTTTTAGTTTTTATTGTTATCTGTCTAATAATATGTTATGCATTATGATATTACCACTAAAAATATAAATAAATCATTGAAATGTTTAAGATTGAAGGATGATTTCAATGATTTTCATACATTTTTATATCACAAAAACCGATAATGTTTCATACCCTACCCTTCATAACATCTTTTTTGACTCCCACTTGGTGAAGTGCATTTACTCATTTACGTAGATATAGCCCTTCTAAGCAAATATGTGCACTAAATTAAGCATTAAGTTGACCAATCAGAGATGTTCACAAACCACCTGTTTTAGGAACTCAGTGGTTGCTATGACATTGTTGATCGGGCCATAATTTCTTTGGTCGACTGTAAATAATTTAAGTAATGTAGGTTATCTGTCATCCGTGTGTCAGAATTCCAGTATCCAAATAAATCGTTATAAATTCGTAAATAACAACCACTGAGTTCCTGAAACAGGTGGTTGGGAAAGCTCTCTGATTGGTCAACTTAAATTGATTCCTGTTTAAAAACGGTGCTTCCCTGAACATTTTTGTATTGGACTTTCTGCCATTTTCCGCTGTATAGTTTGGTCTGGGACACCCTGTATATACAAACGCCCACTAAGTCCCTTGTTTGTTTAGCAAGACTGTATAATTCTTATTTATACGATTCAACTATAGAAATGTAATAATTGCATAAATAATAATAAATAATAAATATAATAAATATCGTTTATCGATTTGCATATTTTAATATTTGCAATCAAGTAACGCACTAACGGGAATAATAAAATCAATCGATAACACGACTATTAATCGGCAAACAATAAGTTTCATGATTTCATGATGAGGAAATATGATTTCATTTGGATTTCTACGTTTTTGAGTTTTAAAAATCTCAAGTACGAAAATATTTACTTAACGTTCACGGTTCAATGTTGTTGCTTTTTTTTAAATATTTGCGTAGGCAGTTCGATAAAATTAAGTTAATAACTTAAACAATAAAGTTGTACTGAGTCGATGTGCAAGAACTTTTCGAATGCGTGACGTATTCCAATTTTTTTAATATAATTTTATTTTCGCAATTATCAAAATGCAATAATGCAAAAACACATAATTATTAAAAAGCCAACAAAAGTCTAGCATTGATTGTACATATTAAAATCATTAATAATTACAATTTGTATTTTTACTTTTTCATTACAAGATAAGCGATTACAATGCGATTAGCTTTTATTAGACTGTGAATTTCTAATAAAAGCTAATCGCAGGCGTAGCCAGGAATTTTTAAAGGAGAATTTTATTATAAAATTTTGCGAAAACGCTTTAAAAATTTGTTCTTCGTGCTTTTTTTGAAATGGATTTTAAGATTATCTTCATTTCGATTTGATTGTTTTCTTTTTTCTTATTTTATTACGAATGACGATTTCAACTATAAACTCACGTAGTACACTTATTAGGTGTATAATGGAAAAATAATCAAAATCATGGAACACACAAATGGTAATTTAATTGGTAATTGGTTATATCGGTAATTGGGTTCCTGTTCCATTCGGTGTTGTTTGTGAAGTGAAACCTCTAATTACGCATCCACGTAGAACTCGCACTGCAACATGACATTAAAAACACGATGCTGTTGATGCTCATTGAATTAAATTGGATTCATGGTGGAGCCGAAATTATATTTCCGAACTTCTTAGATGTCTAATTCAAAAGAACCGCTCAGCGCAAATTTGCCAACAATCAACTAAAACAAAAAATATGCGAACCAATAAAAGTCTACGAAATGATTATTTTTGGTGAATACTGAATTTCCATTAAATAATACGAGATTATTTGTATAAGTCCTGTGTAAAATTATTAGCGAAACTTGGTAAATTTTGCTTTCAGTTCTCATCAATTTTTAAAGGAAAAATGTTGTGAATTTGATGCATTTCCCAAGTTTTTTACCCGCATCCTTTCATATTTCATCAACTGCGGGAGGCAAACTGTAAAAAGTTACTTTTAAAGGCGAGGAAAATCCATTGAAAATGCTATCCTAATCTGTCATTCCTAATAAACTATGCAACGTTTCACTGGATTCGACTTGTATTTTCTGTTCCTGAACCCTGAACTGAAGCCGAGAATATTTTAAATTTTAAGTTGGAAAATGCACTTTCCAAAATGACTTTTCATAAAACATTAAAACTATATATGTAGTTACATTATGAAGAAGTTCAAGGAACTGTAACCCTCACAGTCTTAGTGTTTTTGTATTAAAATACCGTGCGATTATTTTATCGCCGAACATAGCATATGCTATGTTCCTATGTTCGACGGTAAAATAAACGAGTCAACCTCCTGGCAACCGTGAGAGATTGATGGAAGGTATTGGCTTTTCAGGATGTTTTATGGAAAAAATAAATCGCAAACAGTCCGCAGACTATTATTTCGTGCGTACATTTTTATTATTTCTACCTTTTCTTCGGTTGTGTACCTATACTTGATTGATGAACAATTTGTGAACAATCAATTCAAATTATGACAAGGAACAAAATTGACAACTGACAGTAGAAGCATGATCATAAAAATTACTTTGATCGTGCATAGCCCTATCCTCCCAATGTGTGACATTGTGGAAGGTCAGATCGACGCAGAGAGAAATATTTCCTTTTCCACTGATAGAATATGGACATGCGCACCTCGACATGTACACATAACATCATTATTTGAAAATCAAATGTCATCCGTTAACTAAAATTAGGCAACATAACCAATGACATTATTAATTTTTTTTTGTAATCTTGTAAGAATCAGTTGTTCTTCTATTCCGAAAATAACCTGCAATAATATAAAATACACAATAATCTTGACTAAAAACAATAATCAGAGAGTAAGATTATGTTATCTCAGATTGTTTATTAGTATTAATTTTTAATTTTCATTAATTGTTGAATTAACCGCCAAGGTATAACGAGTAGACTGCACATGACAGTATCCTCCGAAGCAAGTGAACGCACATGATATAAAATTTTCAATTCTCTCTCGTGAATGCTCTATCCATGTATATTTATAAGATCTATGATCGTCACTGCCCACATCCCCACTCCCAGTGCCTAGGTGTATCGGTAGAGTGCCTCGGTGTATCGGTAGCAATACATTCAACACTGCCATGAGTTTGACTCGTTTATTTTACCCATTTTACCGTCGTACATAGGAACATCGCACATGCTATGTTCGACGATACTATAACCGCATCTACAGGCATTTACAGCAGAACCGGAGAATTTCGAGGACCAGCACATTTCAATTGCAATCTAAATTACAAAGTTTATTCCTGTTTTCTTTCATAATTTGAGTGGATCCGATTCGCCATTGTTCTTGCGTGATTGAGTTTTGATTGAGGAGCAAATTGATGTAATTCCAATACATAAAGAGAAATACATTAGTTTTAGTAAAGCTGTTCACTTTGATATTAATATGATATTAATATGATCATAAATAGAATAGACTAATAGAGGGCTTAAACGTATTAATCAATATTCTTTCCTGTTTTATCATGAATTAGTCTAACTTCCTTAATAAAACCTGAAACGGAATTCGCAGGTTACACAATTTTCTAACCTTCAATCAATGACCTTCAATATTTTTTGAGGTTAAACAAAAAGAAAACAGGATTGTTGATACTAATCAGCAAATATTTAGTTAATCACTTTAAACATTGATTTAATAACATTCGTTATTCGAACGCAAGTGAATAACTAATTCATGTTGATAAATAATTTCATTTATTGTTATCTGATCAGATCTAAATGTACCTAATCAACTTAGCAAGTCACACGAACGAAATGTTTCGCAATACGAGAGTAGCCATCAATTGCAGACTTTTGACACTGATGCGAATCGAACATGTTCTTGCTTGTTATGGATTGGCCGGGGCCCCGGCCGGTGATTATTAATTGATATTACGTTCGCATCAAGTACGACCTTGCACAATTATTCAAGTTCACGTGATGGCAAGATCGACAAGTCTTTGCATTGCAGTCCATCAACATCAACAAATCCAAGCAATACAATGCACTTGCAGACCTAAACCACATAATAACCCAGTCCTCTTTTGGTGACCTTCAGCGAGTCAGCCATGTTGTGAGAAGGTTGGAATTTGCGGGAGATTCGAATTCCAATCGCCACACAACATGACTGACACGAAAAAGGTTACCAAACGAGGTCTGTTGAAAGTTAATGTAAAAGACATGAAGTGTCGCTTCTGTTAAATTGAACCATTAACCTAACCTAAACTTGAAACTTCAAAATTATCTCAGAATATAAATTCTCGAAAGTGAAGATGTAATTGCATTATGTCTATGTGTGTTAAAGTTAAATAAACGGAAATACCGAAATGTCTGAAATTCACATATATTTAACTTTGACCTCGCTGCTAGCATTGTTATTGTTGTTCTACCTCCTTGCACTTGGCCCTGCTCGTTCTCTTTGCCCCTTGTGGTGTTATTACTAACTATTTTGATCGTGGTGTGTTATTGCTTGAACTGTGTGGACTCTGTACTGTGTAGAGTGGTAGCACTGTTCTGTTCAATTCTTGCGAATGGTTCGAGCGGAACGGTGGTTGCACGACATTGTCAAGGACGTTGTAAATTAATGTTATATTACTACGAAATGACTATCTCTGTGCTGTGCTATAAAGTTATCCTTTTGGTTATTTTGAGAAATAAACAGGTTTATACACATAGGTATATTAGATTTATAAAATATTAACATGTCTATCCGTATATTTCGCACCGTCGATGATATTTGCCATTTGAGTTGAGACATTTACGTAATAAACTTTGATATTAATTGAAGATAGGTAGCTAAAATAAAGATGTAGAAGGATAACAAATCTCATTAAGTCTGTTGGTTTTAAGTTTTAACGGTTAATGAACTTTTTTCCAAGAGCGTTTTAGCAAATAAATTTAAAACTTTACATTTTATTAGAACATTAGAAATAATAAAATAGAAGGAAGTTTTTAAAGTTATTTCTGCATTTGTATGTATTTCAATTAAACGCCAAAAAATGATTATACCTATATCGTAAGTAACTCTTTTGCGCCATAAGTTTCGAGTATTTTAATTATTTTATTCTAGATCGTACAAAACATGTACACAACCAAGTGATTTATTGCGTGTTTATTAAACACACATTACACACATTACACACACACACACACACACACACACACACACACACACACACACACACACACACACACACACACACACACACACACACACACACACACACCAAACACGTTTGATATAAAAATATACAAATTTCGA
>JARJEB010026806.1:0-14818 GCA_030264535.1 Liometoxenus newtonarum
CTCGAATGAGTGCTATTCATTGTACACAAGTGCTATGACGGTTGCGGCTATTCCAAAAACTAATCTTATAAGTACGCACCTATTATAATCTGTTCTTTCCGCAACTATAGGTGCAATCTATCATTTTGGATAATCAAGCGTTGTGCCTTCAGTGCAATCGATACTACCCTTATGTCGCTGTGGCATTCCAAAGTGGTTTGTTGAAACTCTACTCCTGCTTGCGGCGAACCCTCGAACCGTTGACGCAATTTCATCTAACCCGAATACCCTTGCAGGAAATTAAGTTTTTCGAAATGAACAAGGTACTCGCGGTTGCGAATATGGATGTTGGCCAGATTTTTGTTATCGAGGTATGCGCACATTGCAAACATTTCTCTTCAGAATTTTTCATGTAACTACATTGGCATCCGCCATTTTGTTGATGACAATGCGACAATGAATGGCAGTGTTGAATACCTGGTTGCATATGCGTTGTTGTATTTTTTTTAAATTTTAGGCAAAAAATTAAACCAATAGGTTGAATTTGTTGTCTAATGTAATTGTCATTCGCGAATTTTGAATAAAAACTAGTAGTAGAGGAAAGAGAACGAGGATAATTGAGGGTAATGTATGAGGGAATTGAGGGTAATTGAGCATTGAGGGTAATGTATTAGAATAATTGAGGGTAATGTATGAGGGAATTGAGGGTAATTGAGCATTGAGGGTAATGTATTAGAATAATTGAGGGTAATGTATGAGGTAATTGAGCATTGAGGGTAATGTATTAGAATAATTGAGGGTAATTGAGGGAATTGAGGGTAATTGAGCATTGAGGGTAATGTATTAGAATAATTGAGGGTAATTGAGGGTAATGTATGAGGGAATTGGGGGTAATTGAGCATTGAGGGTAATGTATTAGGATAATTGAGGGTAATGTATGAGGGAATTGAGGGTAATTGAGCATTGAGGGTAATGTATTAGAATAATTGAGGGTAATGTATGAGGGAATTGGGGGTAATTGAGCATTGAGGGTAATGTATTAGAATAATTGAGGGTAATGTATGAGGGAATTGAGGGTAATTGAGCATTGAGGGTAATGTATTAGAATAAATGAGGGTAATTGAGGGTAATTGAGGGAATTGAGGGTAATTGAGCATTGAGGGTAATGTATTAGAATAATTGAGAGTAATGTATGAGGGAATTGGGGGTAATTGAGCATTGAGGGTAATGTATTAGAATAATTGAGGGTAATGTATGAGGGAATTGAGGGTAATTGAGCATTGAGGATAATGTATTAGAATAAATGAGGGTAATTGAGGGTAATTGAGGGAAATTGAGCATTGAGGGTAATGTATTAGAATAATTGAGGGTAATTGAGGGTAATGTATGAGGGAATTGAGGGTAATTGAGAATTGATGGTAATGTATTAGCATAATTGAGGGAATTGAGGGTAATTGAGCATTGAGGGTAATGTATTAGGATAATTGAGGGTAATGTATAAGTATAGGCAAATGGTCTTGAAAGCCCGATTTTACCCTCCTTTATATGGGAAAATACAGCTGTTCTCTCTTTCTTCTTCTACTAAAACGGCTTTTCGTTATAGGGCGTCCCCGGTAATAAATTCAAAGTATTGGCGGCGATAACTCATCGGGCGCAAATCGCATCTTACATGGCTGTCGGCGCTAAAACCTGTCTGCGCTTGTTTATCATTCCGGTGACGTCGGAGAAATTTTTGGCCGGAAACAAAATTGTGCGCTATTGCATTATCAAACATCAAGAACCCACCGTCAAGACGTACGAGCTCGAAAATCCCGATCACATGTATATGAGTTTGTACGTTTCGAAAAATCAACCGCATCGTGATAGATTCCTATACGCGACGCCATTTGGTTACAAAAATCTGCATGAATTGGAAGTGAAACGCGGTGTAAGCTAATAAATTAAACAAAGTGAGGAATTTCGTAGTTTTGAAAATCGCTTATAAATTATAGGATACTCATGCACGCATCGTCAATCGTATCAAGAGTAATCACATGATGCGCATGATTCACTACAAATTCTACAAGAATCACGTGATTTCGTACGCGTACGATGGTCTTGTCATAATTCGTGGAACAAATTTTGATGTGCGTCAGGTAATTATGGCGCATCATCGTTTTGATGGCGGTATTCAGAAGTGCGTGTTCGATCCACACAATTATCGAGTGTTTACGCTTGGTCGTGATGGTCTCTTGGTTTGTAATGAGGTGACTGGTGGGGTAGGTATGACTACCAAGCAACAGGCGATTTTGCATGCAACAGGCGAAGAGCTCGCTGACATGTTTAAGCTACCTACAAGTGGATTTATACCAAAAGGTAAGCTCCTTTATCATAACATGCACACATGCGCACTATGAGTTGCCTATATATATATATAATTGTCATGTTTTGTGTAGGCATTTATGAGGGCCTCTCTTGGTTGGAGTACAAGGCAATGCTGAAGGTGGAAAGTGAACGAATCAAGTGCGAAAAGCAACGCAAAAAGATCGTTGATGATTTTAATGCAATCAAGCGGGAAGCTATTGTTTTACTGTCGCACAATTTGGATGGACCCGCCAATGAACGATTGGAATTGCAAGATTTCAATTTGAATTTGCAGCATAAGGAAGAGTTGGTGAAGACGTCCAAAGAGCAGTGCGAACGACTCAAGAACTATTTGGAGAGATTGATTCAGAATCAGGATCGCATTTCTACGATGATTAAGGAAAAGTTTTGGAATCCGATTGATGTTCCCACGAAAAATTTGTGGGCGATTTTCGGCAATTTTGACGTGCAAAATTACTGTGTTGTGCCACGTGATATGGAAATGGTCGAAGAGTTGGAAAAGATCGAAGGTTATCGCGAAATCGAGACGATTTGTGCTAGAGACGACATGTTTAAACCATGGACTTACTTATCAGAATCGTAATTATTTATACTTCGTTTTCGGTAAACACTCACAAATGTAAAAAAAGAGATAGTTTCTATTGCAGATAGGCATACCACAATGCATGTGAATGTTGGGTTGCATACACTTGAATACCTTAACCACAAATAACAGCTATTTTCAAAGTTATATTCATCACATTTGTACTTTATTTGTTTAGAGAACAAGAAGCTCTGCTTAAAACAGCGCCGAAATTATGCGGGGATAAACAAATAATAGAAACGTACAATTTGGATGAGGAAACCGTCGAAACGACGAACGAAGAACGCGAGGATCAATTCGAAACGTATGTGGCTTATAATGGGTCAACTGTTCCATGGTACATAAAACCAAGCGAAGCGCAATACGAGCAGGAAGAAGCACAAAGTTTTTATCAACAGAGTTGGGTTTACATCATTTCATTAGTAAGAAAAAAATTGATATTCCATTTGAAAAAATGAAACTACCTAAGTACACACCTTTTGTTTTTGTTTTTTTGTTTCATTCTTTCACACAGGATGAACAACAAAAGCTTCGCGATTACTTCAATAGTGAATTCGAAGTGGTGGTTCAGTACAAAATCCGCGAAATGGGAATGATCATTGAACGCAACGCACGTCTTCGCTACATAATTTCGGAACTCAACTATTTCTCAATCGAACAACTTAATATCGATCCGATTGATCCGAAATGGAAGCAGGACGAGAATCCCGAGTTAATCATCAAAGTGGATAACTCGGAAGTGGGTATTCTGCCTTACATTTCACCAAGTGAACAGGCCGTTTTGGATTGTAAGGCCGCCGAAGAGGAGCGCATACGTTTGCAATTGCTGGCGGATGATTTTAAGGAGCGTGCACTTATGAAAATGATGAACGGCGTCTTGGAAATACGCTGGGAGGATGAATTGCGGCGTGAAGTCGTTGTACCTAAATGTATGGTAAGTAAGCGCCATTTTGAATGAGCAAAATTGGCGCTGTTTTTTTTTGTTGAAATACTTTAATTTACAGTCTGAGAAGAATCCGGAAGATTATAATGAAGACGATTTGCGTACAATTCGAGATTATGAGGAAGCTTGCGTCTTTCTGAATTCGGAGCGCGAACGCTACAAATCGTTATTGGTCACCGAGTATACAAAAGTGGGTAATATGCTGCGAGAAGGTGTGAAAAAGTTTAACGATCGATTGCAAGATATTCTCATCAAAAAAATACAAATCGAGGCGGCATTAACGAACGAAATACTTCGAATGCATCGAATGAGGGTGCGTGGTCATCAAAAGAATGAATTTCATAAAATTGAAAAAAAAACTGAGTGAGTACCTACCTCCTACCTAGGTACGGTTTTTTGTTTTGTTTTTTTTTCTTGCTTGAAATTTTTCGCATTTCCAGGAATGACATCATTTTAAACGATGCGAAAACCGAAGAACTGTCCACTTTAATATCAGGCATTAATACATACGATTACGACCTTAAATCTGTCCTAGATGCACTTTGCGCACGCGAAAAAAATATTGAAAAGAACTTTAAACGAGAGTTTCAGGATTGTACACCGGCACAAGTGGAATTGCTGAGTAAATTATATAAGTAACGTGTTTTTTTGGTTTGCAATTTTTTTTTTTTTTAAATTAAAATGAATGAATTTGCAGAAAAAGACCGAAGAGCAACTTGAAATTGATTACGTCGCCGTGTACCCTGCAAGAAATGGCTAAAGTCATTCAAACAAACGAACCTTCATTGCTCCTCTTTGGGGAACCACTTGATTTCGTCAAATTTGTCGATTATATGGACAAATACATTGGAATCTCGCCGATTATTGATGAGGAACTTTACGTAAATATGTGTCGTGTACGGCGGCTCAAAATTGAAATGGAATTGAAGGTATTCCATTGCTTTTTTCTTTTTTTAATTTTAACCTTGTAATAGAGTTTTTATGGCCCCCAAAATGTATGCAATACATTATACACAAATTGAGTACTGGTTGCGGACAATGAACTATCCACACAGACACGTGTTTCGCTCTGCTTGGAGCTCGTCAGTGTGGAAAAGGCATCGTCAATCGAACCATCTAGCCGTAACACGTAACTACATCTAGCAGCTAGCATACAACGAATCATATGCTGGGATGCAGTCACGTGCAAAGTATGGCTATGCCCAGCGTTGGCAATTATTTTTTTTAAGTTTCGACCTAGAAATTTAGGTTTATAAAACGTTATTTTTAATTGAAACCTAATTTCTTTTTATTCTTTAGATAAAATCGTGTCAATTGGAAATGACAGAAGCTGAAAACACTCAGCAAATGTATCAGTTGCATTTGACCAAGTCGAAGGAACGTGGGCAAATGATAATTCAGCAATTGGAAGATATTCGTAATCAAAAAGTGAAGGCAACTTTAAATATCGAATTGCAATTGGTATTGAGACAGGCTTTCGTCGAATTACCTCGCACTGGTTCGTCCAGTGATTTTGTCGACGCGATTTTGGTCAATCGTAAAGACGTGGAGGATATTAATGCCATCATTTTGGAAAAGGGTGCAAAGAAAATCAAAGCGATGCGAAACGCGTTAATGTTTCGAAAGGAAATTATACTCAAAGAATGGCTGCACAAAAAGAAAAAAATGGAAATCTTCGATTTGGAACACGAATTTGTCGACATCAATTCGATTAAGGTGACGAAGGAAATTCAACAATTTCTGAAGGCGCGTTCTCGTGGCGATACTGAAAAGATTGTCTCATTCGAACACGAACTCGAATCGCTCAAAGAGCGCTACAATCGACAGTTGATGATCCGGCAGTCGGAGGTGATGGACTTGAAAGAACGCTTGGAGTTATTAAAAGCGGATAATTATCGCATGAATCGAGAGATTACACGTGTGAATATCGATGTTAACGAGGCGAGTCTTACGGTGGATCATCAATTGACAGAGAAGGAGAGGAAGTTTGTTAATATACGGATTCAAGCGAATTTAAAACGATCTAGATTGGTTAATCAAATTACGGATAATCATAATGAAATTTTGGTGCTGCAAGCCCAACTTGAATTGTGCCGACTTAAAACTGTCCCCATTTTAGATTACAAAGTTTATTAAATATTAGATAATGATTTCAATGTTACTTTTTGGTAGAAAATGAAATATAATAGTAGAACTTTTTATAATTGGGGGAATCCCAAATCACATATCACTCATTATGAGAGTCTAAGAAGGTCTGAGAGAGAATAAGATTTTTAAAATTCCCTGCAAACCTTCACGTACACAGAATGGACGATTCATAGCAAATTGGGCGATTTTGATAAATATTTTCCACCACTTTTTTTTTTGCAAATTTTCCGATTTTTAAAATTGTCACTGAGATTTTTTTAGACCTATACATTTCATTCCCATAACATTTTTTGTGCGGAACGCATAGTTTACAAGATATCTTATCCTTAAAACAACGAGCAGACATAGAAGAGTTGATTACCCACGTTACTATGGTATGGAAACATATAAACATTCGAGGTACTCTTTTGGAATCGATGAATCTTGGTGTTCTTTAATTTAAAACTGAATAAATTGCATTTATACCCAGCAATGAAAGGTCCTTGACAGAACTTAGTCATGATCTTGCGATCATGTTCACCCCCGCGACGAGAACGCGCCTATCAAGAATTACCCAGGTGGAGGATTCAGAGAAGTGTACTCTGGTCTCCCCTGGGCCGGGTTAATGGCCTTGTTTTACAACAAGCCCAAAGGCGCCCACCCTCCCTCCTTATTTTGTTTAATCATGTATTTATTATTACAAGAAAATCGAAAAGAATTGCCCAAACGGCAATAAACTGGCACCAGTTTATTGGTTTTTGAGACTGACTGAAGTGAGGCGCGAGACATTGTTGTTGTTGTTTTGCCAGCTGCGATGCAAATTAAGGACGATTAAGTACGACATAGCCGGCTAATGAGCTTTTAATACAACGACTGCCTACGTGTACGGTGTACCTAACTTGCAGCCAAGGTGCGTTGAGCATTCAAGGTGGTCTCGCCCATATACCTGCAATATTTGTTACGTGACGTCATAATGTGTATTGGAGTGTGCGTATTGTAGGCATGCACGGGGGGCATGAGGCACGCCCCTCCCCAATGAGGAAATTCAAGGGCAACTTTGTACCGCCCCATGCCGCCCAGGAATTTCGCACTTAGGTATATAGGAGGCGCTGCCCTTTTTTCGGGCTGTCATTCGAAGCAGTTTTGTTTTGTTGATGAAAAGTTTATTGTTTCGTTTCATTTACAAGCTATACAACTGAATAGTTAACACAAAACTATTTTAAAGCTTCATCCAGCGATCACAAGGTTGACTAGATGCCCATCAACATAATTATTACATTTTCATATTTGAACAATTCCCGTCAATTTTTTAACTGATAGACACACAAAATTGATTTCGTTCAAGTTCGATGCTTTTTTCATCGAAATAGTAATATAAAAACATTAATACACACATTTCTTAATTTACTAAGAAGACATTACTACAAACTACACACAAAATTCTCACAATTTAACACTCATTATTGTGAATTAGGTCATTTTCTTTTTCGATAAAGTCAATGATTTGCTATGAGTATAAAAATACAAATTGTTTGTTAAAAGACTATAAAGAGTTAATTAAGTATAATTGCCATCGCTTTTTAAGGTAATATATCACCGTTTCATTAATATTTATAGATTAATGCGTTAATTAATGACTTACGACGTTTTTACCAATGGTATCCCCAAAATGATTTCATTTGTTTGCCTGTTTCCGGTTTGCAATCATATTTTGAAACCAACTATTTCAATAAATTGGGGAACACTATGGCAGTGATTTCTTAATATGACGTCTCGTCACACACGTATATACATATTGAATGGTATTAATTATAATAATAATAAGATTTACGCAATATTGCAATGGGTAATTAAATGGTGAGATCCTCCCAGTCTTCTTTTTCTCGTGGCGTTAGGAGAACGCGAATCTTCGCGAATCCGGTGAGATGGTCGTGACATCGTGGCGTTAATGGATTCACAGTCAAATCTATCGTTTCCAATGCCGGTGCTTGTTTGATTAAATCTATTTCCACAGCTGAAAACAATGCAGAAAGACTTTCTTATAAAACATCACACACACAAACAGACAGAAAAATAACCTATATTCTTTGAAATGAAAGTTGTGACATCTTGTGACGAATAGGCGAACACTTCGAATGTGACAAACGTCATTGACAGTATGACTATTTGTCACTAGATGAAACTACACAAGAGGTAGATGAAAAGTAGACTAGACATCGTGTCAAGTCGCTAGGTGAAATATTTCCGACAAAGAAACATTGGCTGAAGGGATTACATGTCTAGTCTATTCATCATCAACTATTTTCTAACATGTGACAAACGTCATTGTCAGTATGACTATTTGTCACTAGATGACACTACATAAAAGTTAGATAAAGAATAGATTAGACACCGCGTCAGGTCGCTAAGTGAAATATTTGAGACAAAGAAATGCATTGGCTGAAGGGATTACATGTCTAGTCTATTCATCATCAACTATTTTCTAACATGTCACACACGTCATTGTCAGTATGACTATTTGTCACTAGATGACACTACATACAAGTAAGATAAAGAATAGACTAGACACCGCATCAGGTCGCTACGTGAAATTTTTGAGAGAAAGAAATGCATTGGCTGAAGCGCTTACATATCTAGTCTATTCATCATCAACTATTTTCTAACAGGTACCTGTAATGTAGTTATGACTGGCGTTCAACTCTTGCAAGTTGGGAATTTTAAAGATGGCATCCGGTAGTGAGATATACGTATTGTGTGAGATGTCCAGGCGTGTTAAATTAGCTAAATCAGCGATTTCATCGGGCAATTTGGCCATTTGATTGTGCGACAAATTCAAACTCGTAATCAGACTGAAGTTGACTGTGAATTTTGGTGGTATTTTCGTGATGTCGTTACCGCTCAAATCACATGATTTCAGTTCGGTGTGGCGCATCAGATGGTAGACCGCATCCGGTACTTGCATTAATTGACATTCGGACAAATCTACCATAATAGAGAACGTAATAAGTTAAACTTAAACAACAAAATAACACACACACACACACACAATAAGATATAAGAAAGTTTCTTTCTTGTTTTTATAAAATAAATTGCGAACATGAAATTTTTATTACCTAATGTTTCGGTTTCTTGTGCTTGTTCACATCTGTGAATCACACGCGTAACAGCTGAAGCCATTTCATAAAAAAAAACTATGCAATTAATTAGTAAATTTGTTTTTTTCATTGAATTTATTTTTGTATTGTTACGTGTTAGAATTATATCATCACAAATATTGTTTTTAATTACACAAACTTATAAATAAAACGACTTAATTACACACACACACACACAAGCACTTGATTTTTGTTAAAATATAATAAGGAACTATTTCAACTTGAATTAATGGCAGCGATAATGTAATTTTTCCATGTTACTCAGTTCAAAAGTGAACTACCAACTGTTCGTTGTAGTTATAGGATAGATAGTTAAGTATAAGTAGTAATAGTTAAGTCTGAGATGGGTTATTTTTAAATGTTTTGATTTAAAAATAATTCCAACTCTAGGCAGCTGTATTTGTAGATACTACAAAATAAAACGAGATTTGTGGAGATCCGTCGAAATCCAGAGTTTGCTATTTTCCCTGATCCCTACTCATTCTTTGCTATACCTTCTGTAAAGCGGCCCATACACTTTCAAGCTAGTCATCAATTTGCGATGTTGACGTCTAGGTTGATCGTCTATGAGCAGGTTAATGTTGAGTACGAACTTGAAGAAAATCAAAGTGGTGTTTATCAACTTTGTTGACATGAGTGTGTTGGCAACAACCCCAACCTAGTTGAGGACAAGTGTATGGGCCGCTTTAGTTGGAAGGTAAAAACTACCAAGTGTTAACGTCATTTTATTTTCACTTCATTGCCAATACTTTTTCGAGATGTCTGATGACGTCGAATGTCTGTCGTTAAAAAACGTGATTTTTTTAATTTTCAAATTAAACTTTCACTCTCACTCACACTTCCAATTCTCGTAACAAGGACTTCAACTCTTTCGTTATTTATTCAAAAAAAAAAAACTAATTAGTAATTAGAGACGAAACCGATGCGAATTGTTGATGTTCTCAGAAATTTTTGTGTAAAACCACTAAAACTACAAACTAAAAACTTTTTAAAACTTATTCTTTATGCGGTTTTTAATTTTTGGGGGGGGGGGGGGGGCTTTTACGTAATACAAGAAAACGAAATAATAATTGTTTTAATTTGTTAAGTATAAATAATTTCCTATTTTGTAATTACAAACAAATTAATGAACCAATTCATGCATTAGTCGGTTAATAACTCTTCAAAAATTGCAACAATGATGATCTAATAAGAATTACAAAAGTTACGAATTACAAAAAAAAATATACAGGGTGGTTGAGCGATTCGACAGACTACCAAATCGTTTATGATAGCAAAAAGTTTTCTAGTTTCCTGTAAAAATTCCTACCGTTCTTGTCTTCTATCTATAAGATGGCGCTAGTTGTTATTTTCTAAGTTTAGTACTTTGTATAACTTTTGATGCTTTCCAACTTCAATTTTACAATTTATTTTTTTTATTTGTGTTGAAACTTTTTTCCGCATCTGTATTTGTTGAATTAAATTGAAGTGAACTGAAGTGAAGTGAACAATGATGAGGCTTTTTATATAATGAACATACCGGAAGTGGAAATCACATGAAATCCAACAATTTTTACAGTGTTGTTTTTTTTTTCTTTTTTTCTATAATTATAGGAGTAATTATTTTTCTAGTTGATTTTTATATTTTTATATCTTTTACTTTTATTTATCTATTAATGGACACAGAAAGAGCGACAGAATGCAAATGGAAAAGTAACAACGAAATCAAAAAATATACCGGGTGGCAGGGCATAAGGGTGAACATAGGGAATTTACACATTTTGTAGGCCTCGCTTTTCAGAATAGTTTTTTGTTCTAAAATATGAGCGGCCGCCATTCTAGCAATAATTGAATATTTGTCAGATTGACAATTCAAGTGTGCCCGCGCATAAAGTAATAAAATACGTTTTTTCGTATCAAAAATCTTTATTTGATCTGATTGCTATTAATTTTCATGACCTTGTGAATTCCCTATGTTCACCCGTATAATTCTCTGAAATACCGATGCTGGGCATTTAGAGTTACACGCACACATTCAAGTCCGGCTTATCACAATAGCGTTTAAATTAATATCAATCACATTTATATGAATAATTCTCTGAAATGCCGATGCTGGGCATTTAGAGTTACACGCATTTCATATGTTGAAGTTGGGATTGTAATAAAAATAGTGTTGAAAAACATGAAGTATTCGCCTTTCTTAGGGTGTATTCGCGTTGAATGCGTGAACGCTTTAAGCGCTATGTTATTGTTCGCTTTGGATTCTGAGCGTTGTGTACCGCCATGAATCAATTTCTGAGCGCTTACTCCTCGAACGGGAACACGTTTCAAGCGCTTATGAGCGCCATATAGCGCTTAACCGTCCAAATTAATAATTTTAAGTCATGTTTAACTCATATAATAAACTTTATCATAAACAAAAACAAAAAAATGTCAAAATTTTTGCGTAGAACGGTAGAACCAAACTTGTTATTATTACCTTGCCATGCCATGCCATGCCACAGAGTGCGTAGAACTTTAAATTGATCATTTTTCGTGTTTAAAATCTATCCAAGGCTTTGTGTTTATTCCGTTCCGTTTCGTTCGCAGTTCACTTCATTATCGTGTTTTTTGTTGTCAGTTTGATGTGTTTTTATGTAGAAACTTGTGCTTTCGTTTCGTGACTGCACGTGTGCTCTTTCTTAATACTAGTGTCGATTGGACGACTATCAAAATTCGTATTTTTATTATTACGCATATCTTTTCCTTTTCTCAATATTATTATTATTATTATTAATCACCAACAGCGACAAAGTTCATTCGCAAACATCATTTCCTGATGATGTCGTCTGATTGAGGTTAAAAATAACCTCCAAGTAGGTACGAGACCAAAACTGCCAAATGCGCAAATTATTTTCAATATTATTGTAAATTGCGCGGATATAACTTTCATTCAAAGTCGTAAATTGCTTTGCAATGTAGGTACTGAAAATGCAAAAACTTTAGTTTTTTTTGTTGTTGTTTTTAAATTGATTCATCGAATCAGGAAAATTAAAAATTAATCAATTTCGTAAATACCAAAACTAATCACAACCAAATGGCAAAAACCAAAAAGACTAAAAAGAAAACAATAAGAGCTTTGCTCTTCAGTCTTCTTATAAGTACATAGAGTATTGATGTAGACTTAAAACCCTTAAAAGTAATAATTTAATTACGACTTAAATAAAGTCAAGTTGAAACGTACTCGTACCTCGCTAATTCCATTATTTTTGCGCGTTTGCCTGATGATATCTTGTCTAGTCTAGTGTTTAATTGGCCAAATAAGGCAGAATTAATTAAAAATTAAATTAAATCAAGAAAATCAGGAAATCTTTCTTTCATTTATTTGTTTCTCGTTTATAGAATGTAACTAGAAACGCCGATTGAATGTATAAATAAAAAATATTTTTCACCTTGACTTGATATACTTACATCTGTAAACGTGAACGCACACTGAAGTTGAAAGGCGAGTGACTCAAATGAATCAAACAACAAAAAAACTTTCTTTGTTTCATTTTTTTTTTTTTTTTTTCATTTTTTTTGTCCTTATTTTTAGATTTTTCTGCTCTTATTTTGAAATGGATGGAAATTAACGATAGTTGCCAGTGCCGGAGCCAGGGTGGGGGCGTTGGGGGGGGTGCTCACTTTTTCAATCAAAATGAAATGTAATGCAAGTATAATTTTAGTATAAGATTTAAAAAAAAATTTATAATAAAATTTTCAGCAATTAATAAAAATAAAAATTCCTGGCTACGCCACTGACTAACATGACAGTTGCAATTTAATATTTGTTTTACGTTTGAGAGTAGTTCAAGGATAAAAGAATTTTAAAACTTCCTTAATTAAGCAATTTATTAAATTAAAATTAATAATTATGTTTTTGGTTCGCGCGCAGTGTTGCAACATTTAAGTAATTAAAAAAAAAGAGAGAAAAGACAACAACAAAAAAATGTTTGAAAATTCAATAGACTTCAAAAGTTTCAACTTTTAAAACGATTATTTCAATAAGAAACAAGAAAAGTAAATGACACAATTGTCAAAATGTCAAAAATGACAAATAATTGTGAAAACTCTCAAAAATTTTCGTGTATCTATTAAAAACTAATGTTTGCTTTGTTCCAAAAGTTATTTGCTTGTTCTAAAAAAATTTCAACCACGTTTTTGTTTATCTTTATTCTACGTTTATGCCGCTGTTTTTCCACCTTAATTTCATTAAGAATCAAACAAAATACTTAAAATTTTCCATTATACTTTAAAAATTTTATGTTAATTAATTAAATTGACCTTGTATTTCGATTTGTTTTTTGACATTTTTCATTTTCGCAACAATTTGAAAAATTTAACGTGTTTTCATTTGCATCCTCACCTAATTTATTATTCTCCTGAGCTTCGTTGCATCGTCCAACCACCCTGATGATCGCCCTTCCAGCAAGACGGGTGCATATCATCATGGCACCCATACGTGGATCCACGGATTCATTGTTAGTTTGATTAGTGATATCCTCTCCGAATTGTGGTGGCCGCATTTTGTTTTTCTGTGTTTGTTTGTGTGTTTTTTTTTTAATACTCCGAAAAATAATGACTAAAAAGCACCACTCAAACTGCAACTTTTTCGAAATTGCTTTTCAAAAAGTTAAACCGTTCAATTATCTTTCTCCAAATTAACTAAATATATTTCTTAATTAATTATTAATTAAGTTATTTCGTTGGATTTCACTTTTAAGCGCGAAATTTCTTGACTTTATATGTTTTTGAAACGAATTCGTTTGCGACAATGACGAGCTGAAGTTGGTTGCGCACACGTTTATTACATTTCCCCCACTTTCCAACAAACCGAATGATGTGTTCTCTTTCTAATCGAAGTGTACTTAACGAATAGGAACAGGACTGGCTTAGTTTAAGTAAAATTTAAGTAAATACCTACAAAAAAAAAATATTATAATTTGCTCAAATAATTGCAAATTTTATTATTGTTATTGATATCTAAATAAAAAAAATACGAGTGCTTTACTTTTCTTCTTAATCCGTCCCTGGAAAATTTTATTTCCAATTGAAAATCAGAAAAAGACATTCGTACTTTTCCATTATGAGGAGAAAAAGAAAAACAAGCGGAAAGACAAAGTAAAAAGCTGAACAAAGTTGAATAAACATAATCGCGAAAATGAAAATTTAAAAAGTTAAAATTAAAACTGAAAACCAAAAATCATTTTCTTTGTTTCGTTGATGACGATTGACCCACGTCGACATCATTTTGTTGTTGCAAATTCATTTTTATATTGAAAACATTCAAAGCTACGGAATTTTTTTTTGTTTATGTTTGTTTAGACTCTAAAATCAAAGTGTAAAACTAAAAATAGAATTAAAAGAATTATAAAATTAAGAAATAAGGCAGGGGCGCATCGAGGAAGCTTTAAAAAAATTTTTTTTAGGAATTAAAAATCCAATTTCTTACTTCAATCCGGCCCTGAAATCGGGAAATCTCGATTTCGCCCGCGAGTGGTGATCCCGAAGGGTAACGCCGCAAAGCCAAAAGCATTTAGTCTTAGATAAGAAAAAAATTAAAAGAATTATAAAATTAAGAAATAAGGCAGGGGCGCATCGAGGAATCATTTAAAAATTTTTTTTAGAAATTAAAAATCCAATTTCTTACTTCAATCCGGCCCTGAAATC
>JARJEB010026808.1:0-11028 GCA_030264535.1 Liometoxenus newtonarum
AAATGTCATAGAAATACAAATACTTTATAATCTATATATTACTTATAATATTGCAAGACATAACATTTTGGTAAACAACTAGTACTTGTTTGAGATTTTCCAAGTGGTAGCTGTAAAATTTGTGTAATGTATTTACGAGGAGATGTTTATAATGTGTGTGCGCACGGTGTACTCGTACTTCTACTCTACATGAAGCGCGCATCAAGATTTAGATTTAGTTATATTTAGTGCTCTTCTACTGAATGTGTCTCTCCATTGATGTCGATCATTTATCCTTAAACCAGTTTCAATAAATTTACATTCACGAAACGTGGAAAGACAATCAATCTGTGGTCGAGTCGATTCCGATTTTCTTTCATTCTATACAATACATTTCATATCTTTCTATATTTTCTATGGAAACGAACAATCTAAGCTGGAGCAGAGCATTAGGTATAATATAGAGAAATCGGGAAATTCTATTCTTATTGGTTTTATTTTAAATGAATCTGAAAATAATTATTGAGCACCAGCATTTTTCACCAAAGTTATTCATATTTGGACGCTTAAAATTTTGGATCAGTATCGATGCTCATTGTTATACATACTTAGTTAAGGTCTGAAACAAAACAGTGGAGAAAATACTGAGATAGGAAGTTCTACCACTTGCAGCTGGTTTGCGGGAAGCGCAGGCAAATGAACAATACCGTTTTGCAGGAAACCACGCCTGCCCGTTGTATTCCGTTAGACAATTGTTCCTGCCGCGACTGCGCCCGCACTAACAATGCCTGTTGTCTGTTCGTCGCATTGTTCGTTGTGCGCTTCCCAATCCGACGCCGTAGGCGGCGCCGCCACCGTTTTGCTTCGCGTTTAGCTACCAATTGGACAGTTTTTGTACTCGCTTCCGATTTTCCCTCGAGCGGAACGAGCACGACCACAACGATAACAATAGGTTCTCGCATGCAACAAAACGTAATCTAATTGGACGCGACTTCCAAGCGCTATTTGTTTACACGGGCGTTCGACGAAGATTTCTGTTCCGGCGTTTCAACACGCGCATGCATTTACATATATACATACAGAGAAAATCGTACATACCGTGCGTTTATTTTATCATCGAACATAGCATGTAAAAAAATCGGTGCGTTAAATTCGCAGCGCACAACTTTCCGGCCATATACATAACGATTTCGTAGAACTCGTCGATCGTAAAAGTAATTCTGATAGAAAAGTGGAAATTGTTTAATTTTGATGACATTTAACGTCAATTTCAATATTGAAGTATTGTCAATTTAGAGTGTCAGCGTGATCAAGAGTTGCCTTAGTAGCATTGTTCAATTCTATTCTTATGCTGGTGATTTTTATGGGATTGTTGAAATGGTAGCACATATAATCCAAACCATTAGCTTTTGACCTGGGGTCAACGGATCTCCACGAATCAGGGAAAAATAAGACTTTAATTCACCTTACTTCCCTATACCATACGTACATACTTCGGTATGTGGCCGGAAAGTAAAAAAATAATGTCGTTGCTGTCAGTTGTCACTTGTCAGTTATTTTCCTTTTGTTATCAATGAAATGATTGTTCACAAATTATTCATCAATCGTTAACTTCGTTCTCAAGGATAAGGTCTTTCAAATAATTCGCACACTGGAATCTCGATTCAACACGGTTTACAATATCCCCACTCGCTCCCCGGCCGTCTGGCATGAGTTTGACTCGTTTATTTTAGTTGCAAACATAGCACATGCCTATGTTCGACGGTAAAATAAACGCACGGTAGTTATATATACGATTTTCCAAACAACTTAAAATCTTTTCATATGTAGGTATAAAACGTGCACGTCTCATCCATGTTTCATTGCGATACGTACGTACATACGAATTAAAAGCTTCAAGGATAGACAAAAACACATAGAGACTTGAAATTTAATAAGTAATATGTCTTACAATTACAAGGAATTCTTGTCTTGTAAGTGGTGAAACACCGTTCACGGTTATTTATATAAATATAATCCGCCACAAGTACTTATATAGTTAAAACCTTTACATATCGAATAACAGAGAGCATTAATTTTCCTCTTGTGTGCTCAGGCGCATATACAACACAACACATGCATGAGAAGACACTATCAGCTCAGTCCTAACTATAGATTCAGTCCCGTATCTAGAGCGTGGCAAAGGTGGCCCCTGCGACGGCCCATGGGCACGGGCGCAAGATAAAGAAGGGCCCTACGCCGCCCGCCACGTTAAAGAATATATTTACAAATCTTAAAGTTTAAGATTTTATTATGTTTTCATATATTTCTACCATTTTTGTAAGTTACGTTTCCTGAACTTTTTTTTAAATTAAAATGTGTCTGCACTTGTTCAATTGAGATGTTCCATGTTAGCAGGTGACAGGTTTCACCTTTATTTGACCTTCCCAATGATCACCTGATCGGGATAAAGATGGCGCTCATTGAATACTTTTTTTTGAGGCTGTGAGTGAAGGGCGCTCTCTAATAATTTGCCACGGGCGGCAGCATACTTTGATACGGCCCTGTCTATATTTCCATATTTCCTCGAATATTTAATCTAATTAATAATCTTAAAACAAATTGCGGACACTTATCATGCATCTATTAGATAATAACATAATTTATACGAAGCATTATCTATCTATTATTAATTTCCCAATTGATTACAACTTGTTTTATTAGGGACATTAATCAAAATATTTAATGTTCATAATACAATATTAAATAATAAAATTTAAAGGATTATTCAAATTGAATGGCCCAATGCAGCTAAACGAAGACATCAATTTATTTCAATGACCACTGAGCTTGGCAGTTTTTCCCTGTCACGCTATAATGCCAAAGCTGAAACTAAAAGGACAAATAATCAATATTAATAGTTAAATAAATTGTAATTTTTAATTTTATATAAATATCTACTTTCTAGGGTCCATGACTTTATCCAGTATTTTTATTTGAAATTATTTTATGATTATTGTTTTTTGATACGCGAATAGGAGGGAATAGCCTAGCTAACTAAGCAGAAGGAAGGAAGTACACTGAACTTGCACGATCAATACAAGAACAAGACACCACCGCATTTAAAATTATTAGATAAATGGTATGGCACCGTCGTCGACATCTATTTACAAAGGCGATCACTACTGTATCAATTTTAATAGTATTTGAAGAATGAAGAACAGAGTCCCCTATGGATATCTAGTGCAATTACAGTTTATAATTTCTGTACAGCACCCTGTACTTTTTACAGTTTCTTTACAGCGCGTATTGAAGTTTTACCAAACAGAGGCCTCCACAAGATCTGTTACAAATAATCTCGCATAATAACGATATTCAATGGTAGATGTCGCTGGGCTGCTTGAAACAGAGATATATTTGAATTAAAATTGATCTTAGAGAAGTGGATCATTATAACTATCTCAGTATTTATTTAAAGTTATAAATATGCTTTTCCATTTTCTACAAATATTCAAATATAAAAAGATATTTTAATCTTTTGGTAATTATTTGGTAAAAATAAGTAATATTTGATATCTTTAGAGCGAAACTCGGGAAAACGGAAAGTTGGATTTTAATTTAAATTTTACAAACTCTGTTTTTATTGTTGTTTACTGAGGAAGCACGTCGGCGTTTCGTCGGTCGGTTCGGCGGCGAGTCTCTATCAGCGATTCCGTTTTCGACGATTCCAGTGTATGGCTGTTTGTGTTTATGGGTTTCTTGCTAGAAGCAATATCAGGATTCGGATGCTGGATGCATTTGTGTGGGCTTGTGCAATGATCTCACTCTGTACAAAGCTAAATGTAGTGGAACTTCAGACCAACCGTGAGTGATGGATAGTAGTACGCCCTTCTACCTATCCTATATCCATTGCGTCACTATGCTAAAGTATTGACGTAATATGTGTTATTGCAAATGCGAGATCTGTGCATTAATAAGCGAAAACATTTGTTTTCTTTTTTTTATGTTGTTTCACTCCTAATAAGTTAATCGATAATGGCAAATTGCACTAGATTTTTTTTATTTAAAGCTATATATAGTTTCCCAAAAAGTAAAATTTCAAAGTCGGATTTTGAATTACTAGATACAAATATCGTTTCTCTGAGCAAGAAAAAGTGGTTTTTGGAAAGAAAATTGCACAGAAATTTAGTGATATCAAATCATGTAGTCAACTCATTTCCACTTTCCGATCAAAATTTACTTTTAGGATTGACGAGTTCTACGAAATCGTTGTGCGGTGCGAATTTAATGCACCTACTTTTTACAATTGTTAATTATCTGTTTATATATGTATTATATCTTTACACAATCATAACTCAGTGAAATCATTTCACCCTTTTTAATTTTTAGAGTATTTAGTTTATTAAGTTGCCAAAGTATTTGCGATTATTAATAAATTTTGGTGTGAATGTAGTTGTAGGCAACGATGGTACATACATGCAACCTATGTAGTATGTATGGATGTATAGTATAATACACCGAGTTCGAAAAGATAGAAGGGAAAAAAGAGCTTCACTCTCGAGTGGACTCGGTATTATTGTGCGTCCATCTGCTTTCCCGGTCCGATTCAGGTTATTTCCACGTCGGGGCACCCTAAAAGTCGTTCTCGTTGCCGTTGGTTGTCGTTCAAACACGAAATACGAAAGAAAAATACATGTACAGAATAGATCAGTGCAAGAAAAGATTCGACTATACCAGGACCACAATCGAAGGAGTGATTTCAATTCACCTAAAACGGACTGAACCACCATAGATTCATTTTTGATTAATCTAGAAATTGCGAAGATATACATAGTCATCCAGCATCCACCCACCATCCAACAAGAAAATCTTGGAAACAGATTAATTCTTGATGAAATTGGTTTAATATTGTGATCTTTGATGTGTGTAATTCAGACATTAATTAAATAGCGTATCGCATTACTTCCACTACATTTTGCTGTAACACGTTGTTCGTTGTTGTTATAACTGCTCTTGTCATACTAACATGCTAATATAGAAGTCGACCATCTATCATACCTATCTCGAACATATTTCCATAAATCGACAGATGTTATAAACGCATTTAGGTGCAATTTGATATAATTTGTTGGGAGTTATTTTCTAGATGAAAAGATGAAAAGCACTCAAAACAAGACTGAATGCAAAAGTATACATAAATAAGGTCTGTTTGTTACACAGTCCTGCACTGCACTGACAGACACAGACGCCAACGCGTTTGTTATACAAAAGTGCAGCCAGTGTTTCTTCGACATGAAGCGTTTATTACTCAGTTCCGGAGAGTCAAGGACCACTCGCTACACTTACTCGTGAGGATTATGACGCATGCGTGTTGGGAATATATTTTCATGTTTTGTTAATTTTTGTGTTTTTTTTTTAATTAGTATCGTTCAAAATGGAAACCTGCAAACGTACTGGTTATACACTAAACTGAATCTTGCTGGATAACAAACCAACCTACACTTGCGCCGCAATATTCGCAGTTATATTGCGTGCTCAGTGTTCGCCGCTCGTTATAATGAGCGCGCCCGTTAATCATGATTGTTAAACAAACGGAGGTGTGGATGCATATGATGATGACGGTGGTTAACGCGATAAAACTCGTCAATATCAAACGACTAGCAGCGTATCAATTGTTCTATTTTAGGATACCTATATATAGTACGACAATGACAGGATGCATGAAAACTATTGTAGCAGCAGCAGTTACAGATAGCCGTAACGTAACTAGAGCAGCAGCAAGCAGCACCAGCAGGTATAGGTGTGTGATTTTCACAATTCAGCGATCCGACTGAAAATAACAATGGGCGTTCACTTGTTCAGTCACGCGAAATAACACCCTGTAGTTTTACACGGCGCGTTGTGTAACACACCGTTTATTGCCACTTCACGTGGCTGTTATATTTCTGCCGCCGTTGTTAGGTTGACAGAGACGGATTTAGGCATGGTCTTTATGGGCTGTAGCCCAGGGGCCTTTCACTTGCGCCCACCGTGAACTTATACAGTCGTACGTTTCCGCTCGATTATTTATTAATGTTCATTTCAAGATGCGATACAGCAAATAAGACCCATCCGCTGTCACGTTCCTGAAACTCTTCACTTTTTCATTTAATTGTTCTGTTTGACTGTTCACCGTCAGCGTCTGCATGTCCACTCATAATTTTGACTTTGCTGTCGGTATACGGCAAAAAGTTCAAAATTGAGTTTAACGCCGGTCTTCAGCTCCTACAGAATGCGAGACACTTCATTGCCACGTTTCATCATCCAGACAGTATCCAGACTTTGGTTAATTGGGTAGGTCCCCAAATAGTGTTAGCCCAGGGCCCGTAAAGCTAGCGGTCCACCCCTGTAGGTTGAGCTGGATATTGGGAAAGTATGATGGACCCAGGCACCAAGGTCCAGACCAAAGAGGGCAAATCGTCCTGCCTGACGCCCAGTTTTAATATCGTACTGACTATATTTTATATTTCTGCATAATATGTGACGAATACCGCATACAGCTAGACACATTTTCAGTTATCTATATCGTTGCAGCGAACGTAGAAAATGACATAAATATTTTTATTCATTTGACGATCTGGCGAATATATCCGTGATTTACGATTTTTAAATGAAGTTAGTCACGGTCGTAAAATCGCAACATCATATGATGATAGTGATCATCATCATAATGCACATAATCCGTATTGAGAACGTTGTGCGTCATGGTCTACAAGTCTATATGGTAACTTTTATAACATTTTACAATTTGTATGTTTTACGGTTTTACGAGCGCGGGACACATATATACACATACACGTAAACTTAATAGTCTTTATGAGAAAATTTTTCATAATTGGATTGCTCTCTTTTATTTGAAGAACATTCGCATGCTGCGCATGAAAATTAAATTATGTACTTCTTTTAATCCGGTGACGAAAGTAGAAAAGTGTTGAGAGAAATATTATCCTTCTATAAATGTTATTATGCAATAAAATAACTCTCATTATTTAATGATGTCTTTTGTACTTTTTATACATTTCCGAAAGCAATGTAGGGATGTCTTCACTCTTCACAGGGAAAGCAGAAAAATAGGGGTTGTATAAAGTAACAACAGCTTATTACCAACAAAATAACCGCAGGACTCACATTCATTCACTTTAACGTAACATATAACTCCTTTCTTGCCAATGTCAGTATCACACTTGTTATGTATAGATGTATAGAATGATGCCGAGTTTTATATAACGTGTGCTATTTTTCCCTGGGGTAAATGAACAGTCGGCTGCCGCTGATTCGTTGTTACTTGTTACTTGTTACAAATTGCATAATATCATACTATACAATTGGTTCTCAGCTATTTTCAATTTGTTACCTTTAAAAGTTCCAGTTTAGTCGCTTATACTATTTATTCCGTAAGGGTTGCGCAATAAATCATTTTAGCAAATTCACGTTTCTACTTTTCAATAATATAAATGGAGTTTTGCATATACAATTCTAGAAAAACATGACGGAATTGTATATTATAGCGTATTCGTGCCAGTATTATAGTTATATAGTTTGAAAAAGGGGATGAAAACAACATCGTTATACATATAACAAAAGTTATTCCTTCTGCGGTTGATTTATGATGCGCCTTCACCGCCGCCTATGCTAATAGTACCATTTATATGTGTCTGCGTAATATAACTTATAGCGAGTTAATTTGTTACTTTGATTTATTTCCTACATCTAAAAACGCTCGCGAATTTTGCAGGAGCTTTTTCTGTTCCATTTTTTCTTTTTTTTTTGAAACGATTTATAAGCCCCTTTTTAACATCTTTATATGCGTATACATATATATGTCGCAGCCACTTGCTGAAACTAGTGTGGACGTTTCATGAAACGCTGTCGCATTGTGTAATTTTGTAAAAAAAAATATTTCAGGAAGAGGTTTGCAAACGATTCCTAGCATCCGAGCATGATGTGCAAATCTGTTTTCAGCTTCTCAGACAGTTTATGATGGGTCTAGCTTCCTAGCATCGTAACTTTTTCTATTCGATAGATATTGCGACTATTCAACTCTTATATTTTGGGGCATTCAATGATAGACAAATCCGTAATTGTTACCAATCCACGACCGCACAATGTCAACTTTTTAAAATCGAATTAATCGCATCCCCCGAAGGTACCCACAACAATAGCATACGTATATGTATTTGAGTGCGTCTTGTGTATTCGAATGCAATAGAATTCGCATCTGTCAGTGATATCAATGCGGATGCTAGTCAGAAGAACGGAGAGAATTAAGTAAACCCTTGGCTAGCCTTAAACCAGTTAGCATAGAAAACCTTCAAAGCGTAAAGAACGGCCCGACACCAGGGGGCTCCATATGAATTGTGGATGCGTGTGTGTGTGTGTGTGTGTGGCTGTGTGTGAGAGTGTTGTGTCACTGGGATTGCGATTGCGAAAGGTTGTATGTATATGTAGATGTGGCTGTTCTCCAGCCGCATATAACTCCAGTTTCAGAGATTTCATGCCGGATTGGATTTTCATAATGAAATATTTCGCGTAATTGCTGTTGCTTCGGATTGGGATATAAAATAATAATATCTACTATATACAGATATAGTTAATGGTGAAAAAAGTATAAAAGTGTAGTTCCCCGATTTCTGCACGAACAAGCAGCTCTATGTGCCAACCACGCCACGCCGCTCGGCAAACGCGCCGAGCTTAATCTACTGTCAACAAATTAATTATAGAATCGCCGGACAAGTCAGGAACAACTG
Source organism: Liometoxenus newtonarum (assembly GCA_030264535.1). Lineage (NCBI taxonomy): Eukaryota > Metazoa > Arthropoda > Insecta > Coleoptera > Staphylinidae > Liometoxenus > Liometoxenus newtonarum. Next base: position 8,745 of record JARJEB010026808.1, read on the forward strand.
TAATTTGCGGTGATCTGTTGTTGACAAGGAGACAATGTAAGCTTCACTGACGATGATAGATGGTGCAACCATGATGGATGCTATGACCACTTCCCGCTTACCAGCTACATTCCGCTAATAAACAATCAAATGCGTGAACGTGCATATCAGAGGACGAGAGGAGAGAACAAGCGCATTTTGGTTGGAGGATGTTCATTATTTGCATTCGGAATGCATGAAGCGCGAGACGAACAATTGCGACGGAATTTCATCTAGCCATTCACATATGCACCGTAAAGGTGTTTACATATCTCTTCACGCTTCATACACAAACACAAATGCAATAAGAACGTCAAGATGCACCGGACCAACGGGCAGCTGTTCACATATAAGGTATACGTGAAATGAAAAGAAATGTCTTCTTTTTTATCTAATAAATACTTGAAAACTTTAAAAACACGTGCTCTTATCCTATACTCTCTTAGGCTAATGCATATTTAAGGACCAAACAAATTTTAACAAAAACTTGTGTATCAATAGACTTAGTAAAAAAAATTGAAATGACAAAACTTTCAAAGTCGAAATCAAAATATTTATTTTATGTTAGACATGATATTTCATTATAGAAAATAACTAGTTCAACCAATTTCAAAAGCTATATATGACCTACATCAAAAAATGTCAAGTGTATCAAAAATATTGGATTCGTTTATTCTTTGTGCAGTGCCAGTGGTCTTAGAGATTGAATATTGGAATTGGAAGACCACCCAGAATTCGATTGCCGAAACTAAACAATAGATTTTCTAGATGGAAAATAGTTGTGGCCGCTGACAGACAGTAGAGATCTCATTACAAGATAGCAGTAGAAGCAGATAAGCTTACACACATACAGGAATAGGTCGACCAAGCCACCACTACTATCATAATACGCATTTGTATTGGCGCCCAACATATACATAGGGCTATTTGGGAAATTACCAAAATCCCAAAATCCGTCCCACAACAATATTTATTGATATACGCTATACGCACGGTGCGCATTTTACCCTTATCTGATATAAATTGATTTTGGTTTGGTTCGGTTTGGTTTGGTTTGGTATGATTTTGGTATGACCCACATAGTCACATAGATGCGTTTTGTTTTTGAATGTAAAATGTGAAATCTGCTGCTTCAAACCTTCAAGTTATGAAGATAAATGTAATATCGCGCGGCGAAATATTTTCTAGAATTTTTTTCTCTTTGTGTTTTATTTCTTAATTTAATATTCATAAAAAAAGAGTTCTTAATTAAATTTTTTATTTCTGCATGTACATTCTTATATTTTGGTAATTAGTAAAAAGGACATTTAATTACAAAATTGAAGACGACGAATTAAATTAGAACATTGAATAAATGAGTGGCCAGAACGCTTCAAGGAAGAATTAATGTAGAATCTGCTGAAACTGAAACAGAAGGGGTCGTGTCACAACGACGTTGAAATTATGATATAGAAGAATTCGTTGAGTAGCAAAAACGTAAAAAAAAGGTTTTATATGTATACACAACATTAATTATGAGCTTTTGAACAACAACGCGAATACGTGCCCTTCTGACTCATGCAGAAGTTACTGGAATATACGTGAAAAAAAATGTTAGTAGAGTAGGTAGATCTACTAAATGTAATTACTTAACAGCGCACATTCGTAATAAAAAGGAGTTTCATTCGAGATCCTTGTAGCGTAATGGTAGTCAAGGAACATCATGACTAATTGAAGCTCATCCGTGTACATATTCTGAACGAACCAGAACACAGGTATGCACAAAGATAAAGCTGGATCAGCAATCAGGTGAATTAACGGAGAGACGGATTACTACTAAGAGAGCAGCGCAATGGTACAAGATTGTCGATGCGTGAATCTATTCAAATGTGTATACTCCCTAATTGGTATCGAATATGAGGAAGGAGATGTTATACAGGTCCTATATATCTACGACTACGAAGATGGCCTCTTACGGTTTCCGCATTTATATCAACAGCTCAAGCACAGGAGCACGCAGTAAATGGGATGCCTCGGCTCTTCCAGTTCAACCTCATGATCATACAAATGTTTCGTTAATTAAGACGCATCAAGAGTAGAAACACCATAAATTGATGCAATCGTTTTCTTTAAGCCACAACACGTGTAGTCTTTTTTTAATCGTTCCCAATTCTTCGGTAATTGCACACAACACAATTACTTTGCCACGGCTGACGGCCACCATCGTAACTTTAGCTTTAGCTAAAAACTGGTGAACGAATTCGAACTGAATTCAAATTTTGTCCTA
>JARJEB010026825.1:0-10657 GCA_030264535.1 Liometoxenus newtonarum
ACACACACACACACACACACACACACACACACACACACACACACACATACACACACACACACACACACACACACACACACACACACACACACACACACACACACACACACACACACACAGACATGTTTCGGTCTATTGGAGCTCATAAGTGTCGAGAAGACAGAATAGATAGAGCCAGCTTTGCAATTCGGCTGATGAGGTCCAATAGAACGAAACATGTCTTTTGGATGGTGCCACTGGTCGAGTACGTTTACGAGGTATAAGCATCATCGTAAAAATAAAAAAAAAACAGATGTACCATTTTCCAATCTGGGTGTACGGCATGAACACCCTTGTATTCAATATAGGACGCGAAACCTTCGTTTAGCCATAAATCGTTCCACCAATCCATTGTAACTGTTTGGAAAAATTATTTTTCAATATTAATATCCCCCCTCCGTGTAATTCGCAATTATCTTACCTAAATTTCCAAACCAACTGTGTGCCAATTCATGAGCAACGACAGTGGCCACACGCCTTTTGTTGATCGTGGAACTGATGTTTTTATCAAATAACAAGGACGTTTCACGGTAAGTGACAATTCCCCAATGTTCAGTTGCACCAGATGAATAATCCGGAATTGCAAGCATATCTAAGAAGAAAAATTTAAATGAAAAATGAAAAACATTTAGAAAATTGCATTGGAAATCTCAATAATGTATTGGTAATTGCACAAATGCAAATTGTAATTGGTAATAGCAGTAAATGTGTACATAAATACCTAACTTGGGTAGTGGGAATGGAATTTGAAAGTAATCCAAGTAAAACTCCATGACCTTTTTGCCAACGAACGCCGCGTACTCGGTCTTTTCTAATTGTGCCGGTGTTGCGAATACCCTATAGGGAATGTCTTTGAACTTTGGCGATGGCGATACGATAATGTCGTCGGTGGATTTGAAATCGCTAACTACGAAACATGCCAAGTACGTTGACATTTTTACACTTTCCTCAAAAGATACTTTGATTCCTTCAGCAACTTCAGATACGCTCTGAAACAATGCAAACATTATTATGAGTTGTAATGTTATTGATAATTGAAAGAAACGGTTACCTTGATTGGCATATTGGACAAGGCAATATACTCGGTGTCTTTGGGCTTGATCAAATGAATCGTGAAATTCGCCTTCAAATTCGGTTCGTCGAAGCATGGAAACGCTTGGCGAGCATATGTCGGTTCAAATTTAGTCGTCGCAATTGATCTGTAACATTATGATAGACTAAATTAAATTCATGATATTATTTGACCATTGTCATTCACTATAGGGCGCCGACTACGGGGGGGGGCGAGGGGCTCCGGCCCCCCTGAGCGCCAATATAGCGGGGCCGGGCCCCCCTGAGCAATCTCCAATTCGCCAAGTGCAAAAAAACCATTTTGCAATTGCTCCCAAATGAGCGGTAAATTTGAATGTCAACCGTAATTGGTGGGCCCAATTGTATAGTAGGTATGTATACCAAATGTATGAGATACATGTTAAATAAATGTCTTAACTTATGTTTTGTTTTTTTACATTCGTATTATTATTTTTCTTATTCTGGCCCCGGCCCCCCTGAGAAAATCATAAAGTCGGCGCCTATGTTCGTATTACACTATTGTGTTTATGCTCTTTGGATGTGTAATATTATACATCAGATGCACCTACATATTTGCTGCAAGTAGGTGCGCTGCAACAATGCAATTTTATACGCTTTAATTAATATTCACTATCATATTGGGGTATTATAATAGGCAAACCCTATATTGGAATATGGTGTCCATAATATTCGAGATAATATTCCATAATAAAATATTACATAACCTAATTCTTTTTGCACGTATAATAAAAGTGTGCATTGGCTGTTGTAGCAGCACATCCGATTCGAATGACCGCATGTTGCTCCATTGACTGGACCATCCGATCTGCGGATGTCCCGACTCTTCGATAGCCCTTTTGGTAGGCCGTAGACGGAATTGATGTTAATTCCCGTCAAGATGTTAATTGATTTGTATTTAATGAACTGTATATTTAATTAGAATTGAAACGCTAAACTGTCATGGAGCTCACGCCCAACGATTGGAACGGCGATACACGTTCCTACATTTAAACAGAACAGAAATGAGACAACGTCTTACTTTCAATAGCTCGATCGTTACTGTCGTTCTTTATTCAATCTCAGTGTGAATTGACGTCACAAACCGCATGCGCATCATTCACAAGAACAATATAAATTGACACATACAAACATAAACCAGTGTAATTGTACAGTGTGCTTCAACAAAGGCATATTTAAAAGAATATGAAATTTTTAAAACGACGATCGTCGATTACAGTTTCCTAGTAGAATTCGATTCGCAATGCGCATGCGTCAATTTTACTTTATGCAACTACTTGTCTAAGGGAACATTATAGAACCGCACCATGGAATGCTTTAATTTCATACTTTAATTAACTACATTGGGTATTCGAATTGATATATTATGAACGTAAAATAGATAAAATAAATTAAATCTAGCTATATGCACTTTTAAATTAAAATATGTAATTTTGAATATATACACAAATTTATTCGCGATTTGCAATTTACCAATTTACGGGAGTTATAAATTACAGATGAACGTTGTGCTGTTAGTGCATTTTGTCAGTTTTGGTATAGAATGATCTTTCTAAATGTCTGTAATATCATCAACAAATACACATCATCCGTTAAGTACTAATAATTTATTGATTTCAATAATCTGGAACTATCGTATCCAACTAACAACTAACAACTAGTACGCAGATCAGTGATTCTCAACCGCTGTGCCGCGAGATTCTTAAAGTGTGTCGCCTCTGGGAATATCCTAACCTAAGCATAAGAGACGTCAGACAAGTAGTTGAATCGGTTCTACCTTCTTAGCGGGGACCAACTAGAATTCTTATAAATGTATCTTAAAGTGTGCCGCCAAATTTGAAATAATTAAAAGTGTACCGAGAGGAAAACAAAGGTTGAGAATCACTGACGTAGACGTATAGGTAGATGTACAGCTGAACGATGGTCAGTAGGTAACATGCAAAACTGAACGTGAATAGGATTTGAGCCAACACAGCACAACACGGTTGCATCTATAATCGCATTTTGGTCGAAATCGATTAAACTGAAGCGAACCAAATCCCGTCACCACCTAAATATCTACTAGAAGCAAAACAATGTGTTCCCAGATAATTAATGATGTGTGTTTCTAAAGAGCATTTCGAAATTAATTTATATAAATAAAAGTTTTAGGTATGATTTGATCAAATTATGTTTAAAAATTATCCATTATTTAAGCAAATGTCTAAAATGTTTAAATAATTTCATGCTCAACCTAGTTACTCATTTATTTTTAATAAATTACAAGTTAAAGAAAGGGTAGTTTATTAAGTAATTATTGTGCGTGCAAAGCAAATAAGGAGCACGAGCAAGGAAGACTTGGCCGCGGAACAACTAACACAAACACTGACGGGTAACACCCTAAGTTTGAGAAATTTCCTGTCTATTAACCTAACAATGTTAGAATGGGTCTGGTGGTTAAGTCTGCTATAAACGGCCTCCGGAATTACATCCTGATACTGACTCCTTTCTGCTTAGTGCTTACGTACCTTCCTATTTTTCCAAGATACAGTGCAACTTAGTACAAAGGACTGAACAAGAACACCTTCGAGTACAAGCATCAAGTCTTTAAGATGCATAACAACACCATGCAGTACTTTTATAAAAAGACCGGAGGTTCTCTTGTTGTGCATCCATACACCTTTTGAGCTTTGGACCCGCATCCACCAAGAGTTTGGGTTCTTCACCAAGGCAAGGATTAACCTACATTCAAAAACCTAATATCTCCTCGAGTCTTAAGTAGCGAACATTTTACATCCATGTATCCTCGACCTCGACATTTCGAGCATTTATCAGCAGAGTCACGTTTAATGACGAGAATAAAATGTATAAATGCGCGAGCGTCGGTATCGTATACATATAGGTATACGGAGGTGAGTCGGTTAAATTCATTTTGAGGTGAAATGTAAGGAAAAACGAATTCGTTATTAAATTAGAGTGGCACGAGAGAATTTAGCAATGATAAACGACAAGTTGGATTTAATTTGATTGCTAGAACGTATTCAGTTCGTTACTATAGATTTGAGAAGGGTAGATATACGCTTGTTACGTAGGTATTCGCCAGAGAGAACCGTGGATTGAAAATTCTGCTTTAATTGGCACTCAATTTTATATGATGACGTTATAAAATTCATGAAAATATTTGTATGTATTTGATGTGGGGCTACGGACGAAGAGAGACACTTTGGTAGAATTCTAGTGGACGTGTGCAGTTCTACTTTCAAAACAAAATTCCTTTGTTCCTAGGACGCAATAATTAGTAAGTGCACTACAATTTTACCTACACATTGAAACCAGATGATACAGAGTTAAAGAGAATTATAAATTGAGTTCAGTCTAAACGTCTAAAGTACTGATTTGTTTCCCACATTAACAAATTTTTACAGGTAAGTATTTGAAGTTTTGTTATATCCACAGAGGTATAATATTCCTAGAGGGAAGGTATTGATACAAATGTCATTCCACTGGTCCGCCATATTGAGTTGCACCTTAACAAACTTAAATACGCTTAAATCCTAAAATGTAGACTACCCAAAGTACAGGTACAGACTAGTGACATGATACTGGAGTCTATTTCAAATTTCGTGTATCCTCTGGCTACATCCCCCTCGCGGCTCGCCATTAAATCGACTTCTTGTTCTCTTCTAATCTCTATGATTATATCACTATTTAAAATAGACTCTGGTGCTTATTATCATTATTTAATTAAGAATCGCTGAAGTTGCGAAAATGTATGATATCGTTTTATAACGAGAAGCGAATTGTTAACGAAGCAATCGTGCCATTATGTCAAGTTAATTAATTGCTTTTGTGCATTGCACACATCATAAAATTTATTTTGGATACAATATACATTCAAGTTTGCATCTATTATGATCTGCACCACTGACCACTCGAATGTATTTGTCGTCGCACTAATTGAAAGTCATCAAGAGTCAACAAATATTTCATAATGAGCAAGTCAGTCGCTTTCTGTCAGCTATAATTAATAATGGTTTCGTACATCTTTTGTTTTAGAGTTGTTCGTCTGAACAGGGAAGAACTTCCACGAATTCATTCCTAGTTCTAGAAAAATAGGAAATATAGAGAGGAAAAATTAACAACAGAAATGTACCAACGGATTATTGAACGGAAGTTATGCGGAAATCGAACCGATGGATCAAGCTAAATTCTCAAGATTCTGGACTTCCTTTTTCACATCTCGCACCTATATTTCCTACACATCAATACTAGACTTTCCGCACTCATACACAATCACATAAATACCATATACGAAGGAACATCAGAGCAGCACATCGAAATACCGAAGAAAACTAAAGCAAGTTTGAAAGGAGAAAAGGGAAAGTAAAAAGAAATTTCAAACATCAACCCTCCGGATAAAATACGATATTTGTGACTGAAAGGCTCTTCGTTGCTTCCATCTGAACCTAACCTTAAATGTGTTTCTTTGGGAGTGTGCCGATGTATAAAAATAATTCTAAGTCGACAGAAGTGGATTTTCGACGTTTACCAAAAACGGGCCAGGATGTGTATTTCGAAAAGGGACAATCAGAGAGCGAATTAGGGGGTGGTAGCGGATGACTTGTAAACGGCTGAAAAGGGGTGCACGGTGTTTTCAGCTAACTGGTAGAATAGGGAGAATATTGGCGTCACATATATCACCAAGCGGTTGACAGACTGAAAGTGGACTGGGTTTCGGAGTCGTTTCGTTCTTACTATTGCTTTCCAGTTGTCGCACCACATTGGGTTGGTTGAATGTAGGCTGACAGTCGAGTCGTGCTTGGTTTTTGAGACAATATACTATTGTCTGCACCCTGCAAGTGTCAACCTTGTGGTGGTGCAACCAGGCTTGACTGTTCACTTTCTGAATACACGATAATGAAAAATAATAAGAAGCATGCAGTCTGTAGCTGAGACGTCTGCAGTTTATTGTTTTCTACTACCTACACACACACAAATCATCAGAAGCCAAAAGAGGTTGCAAATATTAAAGGAGAAAAAGTAACAAAACAATGGAAGGCTATTCTAACGAGTAATCTTAAATTAAAAACGCACTCCTTTCTTTTTTTAAGGAAACTTAATAACCAAAGTATTAAGGATAGAAAGACGAAGCATAGTTGCAGTTGTATACTTGATGTAAATATGTGCTAAGATGATGAACATTTGTTTATATTTCAGAATAGAAGGATATCCCCAATTAATGATTGCAACTCCAGTAATTGAGCGGCAACGACGATCAGGTAAAAATGGGAGCCTGATGATAATCTTTGTTGATCGAAACCGGTCGTATCCTCTCAATTACGAGTAAGGATTGTTTACTGCATCTATTCTGAAATATTAATTTCCTCAACTTAACTAATCCTTTACTAGCATTTGTTTATATTTTAATAATTGAATTTATGGATTCCAAACGGTTTGTTGATTATTAAACTTATCAGTTTAGTTCAGAAGTATAGTTAGGATTAATGTTTAAGATGCTAATAAAAAATACAAATTATATAAGTTTCCTCTTCTTATAAAACTTTTAATACATAGTTGAAAATTTTAATAAGTTTTTAAAGGTTCGTCGCCTTCGTTTGCGTGCTACAATATATCTTTCTCTCATTCGTAGTGCATTCTTTCGCAAGAGAACTGTTTAACAAACAACTCGCAACTCGGTATACAAAATGAACGATGCGACTGAAAATGCAAGGATAATTAATTTGCTGCAATATAATCTCCTTTGCGGAGTTTTTCCGTTGTAAGAACAAAGAACCGAAGAGGAACAAGAAAAAATCGAACAATAAATTCCGTTTTAAAAGTTTATCTTTTGCTAGAAACCGATAACACTCTCTCGTTTCTCAGCATAAAATATAGGTACCATGCTCATACTCGTAATTCCGCCATTGTGCGCGAAAACTCTACGAGTAAAACGAGCACAAAACGTGCCTTCAACGGTTTTGGCCCACTTCAAGCAAAAGTCGACGGTTTCGAGTCGAAATATAATTTCGTGCACAACTTTTGCAACTCGACCTCTGCAAACTCAACAACCTAAAACTCGTGTGATGTCGGCATCGTTTCTGCAGTCAAATTGACTTGGGTTATTACTCTTTCTTCTTACATTTGAAATGGTAAAACTACAGTGAAATTTTCACAATTAAAGTGAATTTTACTCGCCAAGTTTTATTTACTGCTTCGTTAACCCGTACAGAACAACTATTTTTGATGATAGAACTTGAAAGAGTTAACTAGATACCTATATACCTATATACCGGGTGGTAGTGATTCTTTATGATGGTTATATGCAGTTGTGGACTTCTAAAATGGTTGGATTCGGGCAGACAATTTTGAATTAGGTATTTCTAAATATTTCAAATCCTTTGGATTTGATTCGTTTCTTATTGAAGTCAAGGTACATTGTTAAACACGTGTTAAAGATTGATGTAACAAGTCATTAGCGATAAGTCGACTTTTATGTGTAATTGAGTGTGACGTCAAGTCACTCACGTTGATTGGGCTTGACTCCATCGATTCATATAGCGGCACGTCACGCGTTGATTTTTCTACATTTTAGGAAATTTAAATTCTTATTCCAGAATTCGAAGCTGTACTGGAATTTTAACACCAACATTGTTTCCTTTGTATAGACGCGTATGTATACAAGCATTCGAAACTATAGCGAACAGAAAAGAACGTTAACGCTCATAATATTGCAGAAACAAAGGCCGTGTTTAATAAACTAGGAAAAAGCACCAGCACTGGTAGGAGTAGTAGTAAAATGCAGAAAATGATATCCCAGTTGTTTTGTTTTGCAGTTATTGTTACCATTTTGTAAAAAAATAAATAATTCACACTCACATTCTGAGCTCACAAAACATTTTTATTAATGATCCCGAAAATAAGAATAGACCAAAAAAATGAAAAATGGTTCGATCAAATTTATTTCGAACATGATATAATAATCGTGTTTTACTAAACACAAAGCCCTTTTGTCGACATGTCTACCCAACAATATTTGACGTGATAATTAACAATGTTCGTACATATAGCCTTAGGAGTAAACACAAGACGGTGGAAAGTTTGCTTGAATAAGTTTTTATATACTCGAATTTACTGAGTGCTGACAACGACAACAAAATATCAGTCTTTTGTTTCGAATTTTCTAGTAGATATAAATTAATTGTAAAATATTTACAAGTCGAATTTCAGTTTTAGAGTTTGAAAAACTTCTTGAAACATTCAGCACAAAAACCCTTGCTTGGCTAAAATTTGTAAAATAAGAATGAACGTGCTAAGTTTCCTCGAAGAGTAACTCGATGAAAATATCCCTTAATAGAATCCTGTTGTGAACAAGTTGAGTAAATAAAGGAATATGTGATGAAGTGACAATCTTTTGGATGATATCGAGTACCTGCCATTTCATGTAAAGGAACTAAACTGTTAAAATGCTGCATGAGCAACAAAGTGTACAAAAAGATGACAAAACATTGTTTGAATAGGATGGGAAAGAGTGAAACAGAACGTGTATCGTATTACTTAAAAGCCTTTGTGCAAGAATGGCTTAAATAAAGGTATGTTCATGGTTTTTACACCTTAACATGAATTACAATTAACGTGAAACCACTGCACCCCCCAACGTTGCAATTATCAAAGTAAAAACACGTACAACACACGAGTTTATAAGCGCAAACAAGCGGACAAAGTTTATTTATGTATAGAGTAGCTAAAAATGTTCAAACGTAAATTTTACGTTAATGGTTTTAATTTTCGAGTTTTTGGTATCTCGGAAAATTTTTTCAACATATCTTTTTGCAGCGCGCATTTTGTCGACGCACTTTTTAACTTGTTTTCCAACGCCGAATAGAAAAACTTTTTGAATAAAATGTTTTTTACTGAAAGTTATTTCAGGTCGAATGTATTTCGAATTTTTCTTTTCTGAACGTTATACGTACAATCGCTCGAATGTAATCCGAAACGTTTATAACGTCGGTTTTGCTGTTGACAATGATAAAGACAAGGAATATGAGAAAAAATAAATAAGCGTCAGAGGAAAATCGTAAGAGTATCATCCTCCGATACGTTTTTCCATTACATTTCCATCCTTCAATGTTTATAGGTTTCCATTCTCACAAAAGATGAAAAAAATAACAAGCACGGTGAAGGGAAAAAATGGAAACTGAATAAAGAAAATAAGGAAAAGGAAAAGATTACATTCTCAACAATCCAAGCAACAAGATAGGAACAAAGGGGAACAAAAAGTTTTGAATTTAGGTTACGCTTCAAATAATAGTGATAATAATAATTTTGAAAGTTGTAAAGTACCGCTTCCTGTATGTATGTGAACTTTACATATCTATGAACAGTTGTTAACTTTCTCCTTTCCCATATACCTATATGCGTTTATAGAACTTACCATCAGATTAATTCCTATTTACGACTTAATAAAGCCACCCCTAAATTTCTATTCTACTATATACATAGTTAGATATTGATAACGCACCTAAAAACAATTTACAGAATGCTCTCTTATACTCTGGCTGTTATTTTGCATATAATGTAATCCGAATCCAACTGAAAAATCTATACACGACATAAATTTCGAACATTCACAGAAGCATAAATATCCATCCGATGTAAATGGTTGCGTGCGGTTAAGGCTTAGTAACCACTATAGTATCGAATAAGAAGTGGAAATATGTGTTTGGAAAGCCTTGAAATGGGAATCCTGCCAGTCTAGTTTGTTGGTTTGTATAAGTTTTCACAGCGCAAAAGAGGTATTATTGTCAACAATTTCGAAACTCGACGCCAAAACCATCTTCTTCTATTTGGTCTTGTGTGATTTGAACAGACCAAACAACGAGGACGAGCGCACCAAAAAAATGCCCTTTAGAAGTTATTTACTCTTATTTTTGTTAGTATTTTATCCACGTATCCGTTGGTGGCGTTAAAAACTTTCGGGGCAAATGAAGAAAAATTAGGAGGAAGTGTAATTCTCAAAACGTGAAAAATGGTGTTTTCATTACTGGAATTGAGAAGACGTACTAAACCAGTTAATAATTGATGCTTAAATTAGTGCCTAATGGGAAAACATCCGTAGGTATAGTGTTTTACTTATTGCGTTACTTTTACGGTGTAACTACTTTTCCAAAATACGGTACGTTCTAAACTGCGCCAACCTCCAGGTCTAGGGTCATAAATCTACTTCATCGACTTTCAAGTACAACTACGCTACGAACGGGCAGAAAGATAAGTTTTAAGAGATCAAAGACGATACTTGCTATCATACGAAAGAAGGAGCGTATATACTTTTTATAAAGCATTAGATTAGTATTGTCGCCCCTTGCTGAAAAAGATCCCATGTGACTATGATCTAACTAAATAAACAACATTTATGCCGATCATAGAAATTAGCAACTTTGTTCATCCTGACTTAAAGAAGATGTAACAATTTCTGGCGACATACTTAATTAAAGTATGGCGAACTTTATTCAAGTTGTAAATTGCAAACATGTAATGCATAATAATTAACAAT
>JARJEB010026826.1:0-18418 GCA_030264535.1 Liometoxenus newtonarum
AATTAAAATTAAAATTAAAATTATTAGGCAAGACAACTACAAAAGATTTTTCGCAATACTCGTTTTAGTCATCTCGGTTCTGTCTGTTTTGTTAATACAAAAACTTTGTACTTCAATCAAATTTTAGCGAGAAGAATATACTTTCACCTATAGTCGCAAGAGAAAAATTGTGAATTATATGCAGGATTGTTGAGTTGAGGAACGGCGGAAATGCAAAGATAATGGTAACCGTCTGCGACCGAGATAAGTTTTGCTCATCTCACTTTGGAATGAGACTCCTTATCGCATAATGAAGATTTAGACAGGGCGCAGACAAGAGGTCTGAATCTGCCCCAAACTTACTTAGCCGATATTGCCTGGCTTTGGTGGTGAGGTAACTAACACTGAAGTACCGTTACCCTTGTCGTCATCATCGTTGTGACGATGACTGTGCTTTGGTCCTTCCCGCTCGTATGAATTTATATCTAAATGTAGGTAATTTAATAGGAAGGAAAATCAGAATATTCAGACTGTATATAGGACCGACCGGTGAAACTAAAGTTTGCCTTCGAAACCATGGAACAACACCAATACGAACCGCGACGTTGTCTTTGTGACTGGTCCAAGCAATTCACAGCTTGATACTTAATACCGCAAAAATGCAATCTCGCTTTACATTTGTCGAATTAAGCGTTTCCAACATTCTTGATGCAACGAAGTGGAATTTTCCCATGCACATTCCATCATCACGAGGTCTTCAGTTTACGATTAATGCACGTTTTTAATTGTTTGCAAACGAACTTAAAGACCGTGCTATAGTGAAATGAGGGAGCAGAGCGAGAGAGAGAGGGAGAGAGATGCACTCGCTAGCGGCGTTATGTTTCAACTCCCCTTCTCACGCGGTATCAAATGATCCTGTGATGTTTTTATAAGTAATTTATCGGTACGTACTCTTGAGAAATGACTAGCAATTTATGATACACTGAATATCAATAGAACGAATTCTAATTACGGCGCCTCTTCGGACTTTACTGCACCTTATCGCAACTTTCCAACCCGAATGTCGACTTGAGACAGCTCCAAACTATTGCTACTATTACTTATAACTCCTCTTGAGGATTATTAAACTTATTGATTAGATAGAATCTCTTGCATTGAAAGCTATTTCACTTTAGCATCTGTTCGTCAGTTAGGAAGGAACATTATTAGGCTGCATTGTGTGCCTGCCCCCCTTGCCGTTCGCTTGAGATTGTTGTTTCGCTACCACGCGCTTACTACTTGTGCCTCTTGCTGCCTGTTTTCTGGCCTCACTGCAGCACATTCCCGTTTGTATTGAAGTTTTAAATGTAATTATTCAAGGGCTTTAGCAAGTTCTAGCATCAATTCGTAGTTGCTCTTAGTATAGAGGCAGCGCCGGGCTAAACATCGACGACAATAAGATGTCGTAAGGTACTGGAATAAGGAAATGTTACGGTGCTTTGTTCACCCTCGAATCGAGGCGACTTTCTCCAAGTGTCGTATTAAAATGCGGACTAGCCAGCGCAATAGCGCACAACTGGCTGCCAAAGCTTACTTTTATTAGGCCATTAATAAATTATAGCAACAGGCGGGGCAGCCTATTGCTCATACATAAACTCAAGTAGCATCTTGGCTTGACGTAATAATGAGATCCGGTCGGATATGGCAATAGGATTTGGTTAAATAGAGGTGATCAATCACCGAACAGCAGCATGTCACTGCATTGACTGGCGGATGGCGTACGGCACCTGAGCCTTTGCAGAATAACTCCGGCAAGGCTCAACAATACCAATAGACGAGCAATAAGGGGCGCAGCGCAGTCGTTGCCGCAATCGTCCGCGCGTTTCACGAATACCACTATAGCGTCATCACCGTCTCGCTAGCCGCTATACGCAAAACCACTGCCATTGTCACCGTCATCGACATCAACATTGATGCTATTGACGATCGTTGACGCAATGGTTTCACGTATTCCTACATGTAACCTCTAGCTTGTACTGTACAATTGAAATGACGCATGAATATGTATGTGCTGGACGCATCCCATACAATCGCATAGGCACAAACACATTTGTACACATGTGAGGCAGTGATGTATCACCTACATGCTCACGTCACTTCCTGCCCACTACCATCAATTACCAGCCTAGATGAACATGTAACTTCGGCAACATGCATGAAAGGCTTCCATAAACACGACCGTCAAATGCATTCGATGATATTTTGTGACAAGCGGCAAACTTGTAGACAGGGTACAACCGTACTGCGTACTTGACATTGCGTGGTGACAATATTACAAGTGTTTTAGCCAAACCCAAAATTACGAATGTATATACTGAAAATCAGCAATTCTGTGTGTCGGCGTCCCTTGTCTAAAAGACACTTAATGATTCGTTTTCCGGATCGTATACAGGAACGACTACGGTGGGCTCAAGTTCAATTACCGGCGGATGTATTGCGAAACCATGTCGGTTATGCTGATGGCGTTGGTGACGCAGGCATCAGGTCCTCCAGGTCCTAGCCGCATACAAACCATATACTTTATACATATCAAGACACTCTTGTTAATTGATGAGCGGGCCGCCTCAAGCTTAAATCATCAATCAAACAATCCTGTGCATGACAGCCGCGTGACAAGACTGGCTAATATCAAGGAAACAGCCTCGTACTCGTACTTGCAGTTTCGATAAATCAGCATTAGCTTCGTGTCAAAGACGCCGAGTCGCTGACGACGATGTCCGCACGCGACTAAGACAAACTGCAAGTGCTTTTTTGGTCGTGTGTGCAAAGGTGCACAAAGTCTAAAGTCACTCACAAGAATACATTTATTAAATCAGCCTCGTCCAGGATTTTCTCAAACAACTAAAATTATAGTTCTTTCTCGTAATATAATAAACGAAAAAACGTACAAATCTATCGGTTAGCCTTTCGATACTGCAGTTTATTATAGATATACTTCTTCGTCTCGAGTCCCCCCATTTAAGCGGTAGTGGCAAGCAGTAGCAGAGGCACTTGCAGCCGAAGTACTTGGCACAATGGCAACGGGCGAGAGCTTAGAGACTTATCTTGCCATCGATACGAAGCACTCCGGGCTGTCGCATTAGGTCCTGCATGGTAATGGAGCTACTTTACTGTTACTACTCCAGATTCTCACTCTAAACTAAATGGACTTTGATCAAAGAGACCGCGCAGTTCCTTTCTCCGCAGGTTACATTTTAAGTACTTCGCATATCGATTAATTGTGTTCCTAGCCTTGTTAATTTAAGATGCAAAAGTGTATATAATAGTTATGGTAATTTACAAATTATCATATCTTTTCGCTTCAGAAAGAATTTAACTTACTTGCCCGAGAAGGAAGCGGGGGAAACGACAATATGAGCGGCTGCCTTGGCGTGGGGTGCAAAAAAGCGACAGTCAGCAAACGAGTAAATGATGTGGTCACTAACAGACAGTCGATATATTGGCGGTATTTTATCGGCAATGGCCAGTCCGCAGCAAATTTCAAAGCAAATAAGGGCAATGCTGAATATTAGTCCGCGCGCAGAGAAAGCAGCAGCGGGACAAGCAGGAAGCAATAGCTAGGATCATTAATTTAAAAGCTACATATTGGGGTGTTTTTGTGGTGTAATGCTGACTGTTGTCTGGAGATGGCACCGTGATAGAACACGTCATGGGGAGAATTGATGAGAACGTCCGTTTAGCAGCAGCGTTACTGCGCTCACCGTTTCAACGTTAAGCGGGCCAGTGCGGCCCAACAGGCGTTTGGTCATCCATCCTAGTGCCATACCAGTTACTCTAACTTTAATGCCAACGGTAATATACGTCCATCTGTTAGGCTGGGACAATCCGTTTTCAATGTGTGTAATTCACATCAGTATATGATTTAACAGTATATGATTTTTTTCCTCCACCCAAGTTATATATTTACCATTTTTTCGGCCTTGTCAAACTGTTCTAGAATCTATTAGTAATAAATTATTGAAAGACGCTATCGAGTCGTCTAAATCGTCGACTCAATAATATACAACCGCAAAAATCTGACTATATACTGCCTTTTATATATACCCGCGCCATGCATTTTTTGGAAAATCCATTTTGCACAATTGTTTGGTTCCGCACGCAAAATGATGAATTCGCGTAGCAACTACGGGTCTTTGAAGGCATTGTGGTATCAGATAAAGAAGTTTCAGCTTGTCGTTCTATAGCGGGGTCACATTCAGAGGTCGGTGGTTTTCGGGCTTCATTTCTAATATAACAATTTCTTCTAGGTGACAATACACATTATTCTCTAAAAGACATAACCCAAGAAGCAAAGCAAAGTAATACGTGGTGATTGTGTGCTCGTCGTTTTGTGAAGGTGCATTCCAGAAGCTAGACTTATGCGGGAATGCAGTGTGATTAAGAGGAGGAAATTGTTCTGCGGCGCCAGTTTATCTGTGTCAGAGAGAAGACATTTGGATGGAGTATACAAGCAAGCCAACACCTCGCAACAACCACTGAATAAATACTATTCATGCATGTTGAATTTTTAATTATATCGTACAGCCGCTTCCCGCTTTTATTATCCTTGCATTATAGTTAGGTGGTGTCATTGCGAGAGCTCACCCTGGGCTACACAGGGCGATGATTATCTTATCGCAATATTCATACACCAACCACGTGCGAAAGAAGGTGCTCATTACGGTGAAATCTTTTCAGCTCACAATTTAATGCTGATGTCCTCACGAAAAAGCAGTAGGTAATTATTCCAGCCCCACACTCAGAGTATGGTTTGTATAATAAATGAATATAAATGTATATTCGTTGTAATGCTGAGGTAGAGTGGAGGTGCGCACATGTGTCAAGATGATGCGCTCGCACGGTGGGTTAATTGATTGGGTGCCAACGGGAAATACTTATGAATAGAAAGTGTAGACCACAGATCCAATAAAGGCACACTAATATGTCTTAGTCAGCATTCCTCTGTTTCTGGCTGCTGCTAGTCTGCTCTGGGGGTAAATTTCCAGAGCTAGAAGCGAGCTTTAGTTACGCGCAAATGTAACGTGTAATAGTACGCAATTTACTTGCCGCTTGTGTTGGCAAGAAAGAGTAAGCCCGCCACGGCCATGCCACGGTAACATTACATTCGTTTCACCCCGGTTAGTCCGTGAACAAACAAATGTAGAAACGCGCGCATAACTAATAATTAAACAGTGTAAATTGCCAGTAAACCGATATGTAAACGCTGGCGATACTGATAAGCGCTGTATGATGGCCAGAATGGCTAGTAAGGTTACGTCACCGACAGACACATTTCATGTTATACTACAACATACTACCAATAAAGGAGATTTGCGTTGTGCTCTTTCAATTCGCGGTTAGTTTATAATTCCCGGGTTTGCCTGGTCGTCCTGCTGGTTTTATACTCGATCTGTCTTTACGGAAGCTCAGTATAAATTTATGTACTTTTTATGAAAGCCAACTTCAGCCTACAATTGTACAAACCACGAACCGCCGCGCCGCGTTCCATATCTACCTCCACAATCATAACCATCCACAGCTTTTTCCGAACTCTTACAAATATATGTGGACCGTGGATGTGGTGCTCTCTTGTTCGTTTTCGAATTCGTACCAAACTCACACATGCCATCGGCATACTAAACGGCGATTGCTCGTGAACTGTGACGAGTTTATATATTTCAGTATTTCATTTCTAAAAAGCTGCTCATCGTAAACGCCAAATCCATAAAATAATCGTAATTCCTAATACATTCGGTAGATTTACTGCTGCTGCCTCTGCAGTTCGGTGTACGCGTTCATTTTAATAATAAACTCCACACATTCGTATTCATATTGCGTAAATTATTTTGAATGTAGTCAACAAAGTTTGTAATGCACTGGGGCGGATAGATCTGACAGCATAAGGCGCTTCGTCAAGCTGAGACGCTGGCGGTGTAGGAGCTGATGTTTGTGCTTGTGCTTGTGCTTATTCAGCTTCCCAAGAGCGACGAACGCATATTGTGACCGCCCTGCCACCTGCGGCACCCTTATTGTGCAATTGAAAGTCATCGCTTTATTATTATCATGGTTAACCCCAACGTTGCATTCTATTTCTGCTATAACATTCCATAAGTACCCTCCCCCAACACATATATTATATGATACGAACTACAAGGATATGACTCGTATGGCGCAAACTTACGGCATTCATATAGCCATAAAGTATGCTGCCCTGTCGGTGGTCTGTCGCGCCAAGGGTGCTGACATTAGCAGGCTATTCGAATCCGACCCCAGATTCAGCACTTGCCGACACCGCTGCTATTACCATTCATGATTTATATTATTGAAAGTGCACGTGTTTCAGATTCCGAAATGGTGGCAAAGATTTCGACAATGGACGCAATCGACAAGGACCGTTTTAAGTAAGCGCTGCATGGATAACCAGAGAAATATGATTTCAATTGGCGGCCCGCTGCTCCTCTGCGCCTTCTTGCCCACTATTACAGGTAATCCACATATTTCACGCTAATAATGTTTTACAAATGTGGGAATTAGGAACATAAGTAAAATTACTATTACTACAAACCGTTTCCAAATAAACTTATTCTGAATGTATGACCATCACCCCAATAGCGTGCTTTTTAGTCATCCCCTATCAGTAAAAACGATTGCGTTAGAAGTTAGGCGGGTACCAGTCTACCACATTGCGGAATCATAATTATATCAATAACAATTCAGCCAATTCGAGATTATATATCGCATTGCTGCATCCATTAAACGTTCACAGTTCACATTTCATATTTCAACATTTTAACACTTTTTCCACTAATATTTGGTGCCTTATGTAAAAAAACGAATACGTGGAGATGCGATATATGGATGAGAGCTATATAGAAGCGAACATCTGGTACCATCACCCATTCACCAGTGTCACTCATCTCCATGCACTCGAAAATGTCGCTTAATATCGAAATAAGTACCGGAGTGTATTTTTAGTGAAATCGGCTTAGCGTGTAAGCCAACAGTTGGGGGAATCTGGGGGAATAGGAAGGCGAAGCCAAACGTCGTATGATTTTCTAAACATGGCAAATTAAAGGAAGTTAATTTGAGGCTTATCTTTCGGCAGACACGTTTGCTATGAAGAAAACCAGTCAGAGAGAACTTAGTATAAGGGTGAGCATAAGGCTCCAGGTTTATTTCCATCCAACAAACAGATACAGCAAATAGCATCATCAGTTTCGTGTCCCGCCCGCTTGACAACGTTTACTAGCGTATTACTTGATATGATGTATTCACAATAACAATTATCACAAAACAACAAAGTGAAGCAGAGAACAGAACTGTTTGCGAAGCTAAAAGCTTCATTAACTCATTTATCATAGTAAACTTATCAAAATGCTGAAAGCCTGCATTGACATATGATGTCAGATTGCGTGTGTGTGTGCAATATTCGCTGCACGATATCTTTCGTGCCACATTTGTCGCACTTTTATAGATGTAATTGAATCAACCGTCATCGCGAATCACTCTTGTTTCCAAAACGAGCTCCGTCGACAAAACGTTCCTGCCGACGACTATAGTATTGATGCAATTCAAATGTAACCTGAACGTTCGTTCACTGAGATAGAAGAAGACTTTGACTTTGGCAATACTGTTATGTAAATATCATAAAATTTGTTGTAGTCTATTATGTTAAACAGAACAGAAGAGACATTTAAACCGGCGTGCTCGTATAATTTGGAATCGAGAACATGATGGCACTCGTCCCCTGCCATCCGCCGGTAGCACAGCTACGAACACGAAGAGAAAGCATGATTCGTTCGTTCGTTTGTTCGTTGAGTCCCTATCTCTACGAAGGGTATCATCGTAGGTTGACTGCTTTCGTACTTTCGTAAGCTTCGATAGCGAGTGTCCTATGCGAAAGCCCCGACTGTATTGGCCCAGAAACCGACCCGATCCGACCCCGGCCTCGATCCTAGTCTCTCAGTCCTGCCTGGCATCGAGCAGTTCGCGTTTAATGACGCGAGACAATGACATAGTCTTCGTTTATTAAGAACCGTAACGCTGCTTGTTCGACGGGGTTAGTGAATAGCTACGAGTGTCTTAATCCGCCAGTAAATTGAGTCTCGGTTAAGTTCAGGCTAGCGATTCAAATGATAGCGGCACGCGGAACTGTATTGTACACACGTCTGGCAGCTCAATCTAAGCGCGCACTGGCCCATAAATGCCAGATATAAACGCGACCCACTACTCTCTACCCTTCGGGGCACCCGATTCAGGTTTATACACATTACGAGAGTGGCGTAGTCGCATCTTATTTAAGGGGCGTTCATTTAACTGAAGTGCAGAGGAGCGGCAGACCGAGTTTCGGCTACGCTACACTACAACTTCTATACGTATTCGTTCTCTGAAACTCTTAACCCACGTTGTTCGTTCTCACACCCGAGTGAACAACTTAACAAAATAACATCGTCCAATTCGTATGAGAAAACGTTATTCTTCAAAGTCAGAATTCACAGTCCCTTATAATATATTTGGCACTATGGCTTGGATTAAGGCTTATAACTGCAAGCCAAGAATCAAATTAATACGAAATCAACAAGTATAAAGTATTTAACCTGCAACACAACAACAAAGTTGAACCCTAGTAAAATCTAAAAGAAATCTAATCCGTTATCGTTGCCAAAGTAGCAAGTGACAGTATATATAGGTATATAGTCGTGAGAAACCGGACTCCTAACATCGCATCAAATTTGCATGAACTCTGTTATAGTACGATTTGTTGAATAGCATCAGATTAGTGAGAACAGTCCATGCAGAGAGTCAGGGTGTTATCAGTCGAATCCATGCTTCATGCGGAACCAGGCGCCTGCACTTCCAGTATCAGAACGTTGTCGACTGCAGGCACGCTTTGCCTATACACATGCCTATTGTTCCGATTCCTTGCATTATATGTACAACGAAATGTTCGCATCTATTCATAGTAGTACATTGCTACTCAGTTATTGGCAGGGTGCATAAACCCATTCAAGGATAGCAGCGAGACGAAGTGGGATGCTCAATGCTTACACCGCGCCATGCTGTATTAGCTTACGCTCTGTACTTTAATCTTAGCAATATGCCGGTATGCCGGACGTTGGACAACGCGCGATTTCGTGGATGTGGGATCGTTGCAGCTATACTGTGGCTCAACGTTAATCCGCAACTAATCCTAGATTAACGATGTCAGAATAGCTGCACTACTAATTTGTTGATTCCAACACCCTGACATTGAATTATTGGAAGCACTCGCCGGCTGAATGGTTTTATGTAACAAATATACATATATAGAAAGATATAATCATGGCCCCCACATCCTAACGTGGGGCCACAGGCCAAGCCAGGCCAGGATCTCTGGCGAGCCCCATAGTACTGAACTAAAACATGACGCGTCGGGCCCCTCTAGTCCCGGACTCCCTGACATTGAATTATTGGAACCATTCGCCGGCCGAATGGTTTTACGTAACAAATATACATATATAGAAAGATATAATCATGGCCCCCACATCCTAACGTGGGGCCACAGGCCAAGCCAGGCCAGGATCTCTGGCGAGTCCCCCTAATATTGAACTAAAACATAACGCGTCGGGCCCCTCTATAGTCCCGGGCTCCCTGGCCTATTGCAGATGGGAAGCATTCCCCATTCACGGTCGCAGGCGACGGGCGTAATTCTCGTCCAAACATACAAAACTTTTTGTTTAGGAGCCTATTTTCTAGTATCTACTGGGAGTACTTCCCAAAGTCGATTTGGAAATCCTATACAAAAGTTTCATATACGACCATCGAGTATAACAGGTTATATGACGAAGACACAACACTTGCAACTAAAAGTAAAGAAAACATTGAGTACTATACTCCGAGGATTGTAACGGAATGGATGCTTGAACTAGGCAACATTTCCTAGTATCGAACGCACAGCTTTGTAAGAATAGTTGGCGGATTATTTAGAACAGCCGCCGCGGGGTGTTAGTGCACGTCGGATATTTCAATATTTTAGGAATTTAATAATGCTGATATATAAAACTCAATCTCAAAACATACCAGATGGGCCGCCCCGTTCATGTTCCACACATTATTTACGATATAAATAACTGTTTGATAGAGTAACACATCAATACGGCATAATAGGGTACGCCGGCAACCACTGTTGGGGGGTATAGCGTAAAGTAGAATACAATATAGTCGCGATACATTATCGGGGAGTCAGTTAGTTATAAAAGGCCGCTGGATGGTTGGCTGGCTGGTTTGTTGGAACGGACCGTTGGCTTTTAGTCGCAATGCTTTGCTACTACGACGAGAAGAGCAAAGCAAAGCGGTATAGAGAAGGGGATCGGACCAGCTATTCTTCATTCGTTCTATTAAATCGGCAATTCAATTGAGGCGACTTAGCTCATGGTTATGCGGTTGCCCGTTTCGTACCATAGATGTGTGTGCGTATATATTTCAATGTCCTGCATGTGTATAGTTGCTGACCCGCACTCTCATGGTTCCGCTCACGCGCGCCCTTACCACTGTATCCAAATTCATTGCAGATTTTCAGCTTGTCGGCTCTAGAAAATGGAAAGCTTGAGTGCCGTGCCGTTCCATTCGCTGAGAATGATGATAGAGTTAAAGAAATAATAGGGATTTATACTTCTACGTCCAATTCTCAAATCAATAGAGCTTTTAGGCACACGCTACTGAAACGCGTATGTTTTTAATAAGAGTTTTACACCTCGTTCACAAAATATACTTTTAGGATAGGCATTGTGTTATTTTGTAGTGTAGCAAATATAGAAATATACGCAGTCGGGTGGGGTAATATATGTTTACTTTAATCTGCTTTCGAATAATGAATTTACGAGGTAGTGACTGACTGACTGACGGACTGACGGACTGACTGAATGACTGAATGAATGAGCAACATCCGCACTTGCAGAGTGGTAATTGAGCAGTGAAGAGTTGCGAATATTTGAATTCGAAAATGAAAATACTATCGTATTGTAGAAAAGCATATGCAAATCAATTTAATATGTTATAGATAGACCAGTTTGCGCATCTAAGGTCGAAACTGTAGCATTCCATCAAACTCCGAGCAGAATAAGGGGGAAAACTAAAAAGGCCCGGAACAACTTGGGAGCCACATTCAAGCAGTCACATACATTCTAACAAATACATTTACAAATCACTAAACCCGGCTGGTGCATACAGTACAGCTAGGAGCTTTTCCCGAAGTATTCAGTCCAATGATTTTGCGATTTACTGTGCTAGAAGTGACGTTTCCCGTGAGCGACGGGGCGGCTAGGGGATACTAAACGATACAGAGAAGTGAATGCTATCACCCGTTGTTGTTTAAACCACATCTGTGAAGTTGCACATCGTCCGATAGCGGCGTGGCGTCCATTGAAAATTGGGTGCGAACAACTCTCCCTTCCTTTCTTTGTGTCTGCCATATTATGTGAATACAGCGTATGCTGCGGTGCGGCTGCCACAACTCATTGCTCACTCAATATGCACAACTAGATGACGTAGAGTATCCTCCTGCGAGAGGATAACAACCACTATCGGTGTCGTATGCGTTTCCGTACTCCACAACTATAGTTTCAGAGTATTCATTCATTCACCTCCATAGCGATACTATCCGCACTGTAATGCGATTCGGCCGAACGTGTTTTCCATATGCTTTAGTCGTTCAGTTGTTATTACTATTCCTCGTGGTGATGGTGGATCCGAACATAGACCGACATGTCTTTGTCTTTTATATTCCTTTTTCAGCCACAGTCTGACAGTGACACTTATCCACGAAACCAGCCACTGTATCGGCTGTCGGGTTAAATATTTAATAAGCAGCATTCCAATGTAAATCAGTCTCATTTGCAGAATGTGACATTTAGACTTTTAGACTATTTGAATTCTTCTGTGCCTTGATGTGCGGCGTGTCGTTTCCCGTACGCCGGACACGTCCGCAGTTCGCTTTCAGCGGAATATTCTCGAGAATATCTTTAGTTTCAGTTCACTTATCGCATTTAAAAGTTATCTTTCGGTCTGTTGCAGGTCAGCTAGCAGAACCCGAGCCCGAGTTCCTCGCTCCTCTGGAAAATCACACAGTCACCCAGGGCAGAGATATCTACTTCACCTGTGTCGTCAATCACTTGTCTTCATACAAGGTAAAATATACTTATTTCTATAGTTAGACTTATCGAAATGTAATAGAACTTAAGAAGAGAAGCGCAGCAATCTTGTGCATCTGGCACTCCAAAAGGAAATATGTAGAATTCACCTTTATCGCTGACTCTAGCATATCTTTGCTTGTTTTTATGACAATGAACCCCAGCGTTGACATATTGCATAAGAACCTTGCTGACATCCGCGTGTCTAGCTAGTAATTCGAATAAAACACCCTTTCTACATGTTCGGTGCTCTATCCAACATCCGATTTAAGTTCCGACATACATTCCAGAAGGGTCGCCGGTCTCGGTTTGTAATGTTCACTTTCCCCGGTGCCGATTAGCCAGCGAGCTGTTAAACCCACCTCAAAATTCATTTGACATTCAATTAAGGAAAATCATTTTAATAGAAAAATCTTTTGTATGGTTCGCCTGCTATTGTCATCAGCACTTTTTTGCATTTGTATTCCATCTAATTATCTCCGACACAGACGATTATTGAATTGTCTCGTTTATTACAAATTTTTTGTATATTTAATCCCTCAACATATCACCGATAACAATTGGTATTATTATGATATTACATAGCGACACCGGGACAGAGACCGAGGTATATATCATTTCTATTTTATCACAAATAATGAAAAAATACTACTATGTCGCGATAAAATAACAGCGAGGAAGTTAAATATATTGCCTGGAGCAAAAATCTGAACGAATTTCAAAGAAATGATTTTATCGCATCGCACCCGACCTTTATTTCATTTGCGGTATCACCGAAGCAGTGTCCATGGGACTCTGGCTGGAAAATATACGATGATAGTTGCGGTTGCAGAAGCCTACACGGCGATGATTTCATTGTGCTCGGGGCCCGAAGGTAAATG
The DNA here is from genome assembly GCA_030264535.1 of Liometoxenus newtonarum. Lineage (NCBI taxonomy): Eukaryota > Metazoa > Arthropoda > Insecta > Coleoptera > Staphylinidae > Liometoxenus > Liometoxenus newtonarum. The sequence goes on from JARJEB010026826.1 coordinate 13,046, forward strand.
CCGCACAAAGACGCCCAATCAGACGTGCAACTCACACTTATTGAGTTTGCAACGTACTATACTTCAGAAATCAACTCGGTCGGTAATAAAATCAGCGTGTATAAACTCTTATAGAAGACCCGCGGCATCCGTTGACTCCATAGACATCCCAACCGTTGACGTTACCGTGCCACCGCGCTCTCCATATAGAGTAAATGGAATTATATAGAGAAAACTTCGCGACGAACTGATCCGAAATTGATTGTGCTTTCAAAAGCAAATATCCGTATTTTAGTGCAGAACTTATCGACTTTCAGGTGGCTTGGATAAAATCGGATACGAAGGCTATTCTAGCCATCCACACACATATGGTGGCTCAAAACCAGCGGCTTTCGGTAACACACAATGGTCACAACACGTGGAAATTACACGTATCCAATGTGCAGAAGAATGACTCCGGCACGTACATGTGCCAGATCAACACGGACCCTATGCGTAGTCAGGTATACTTAATAATCTACCAAATACTTTTGCAATGTATCGTTCATGAGATAACGGCAACAACATTTTGGGGTCGTGTAATCTCTAAATGAATTAGTGCTGCTGGTTATGTTATACAAATCCGGATTCGTACTATTTGCAGATGGGTACATTAGAGGTGGTCATCCCTCCCGATATACTCAACGATAACGAGTCAACCGAAGGCGGTGGTGTAGCCGTTGAAGGAGGTACTGTGCGACTGAAGTGCCACGCCATCGGCATTCCCGATCCCACTGTTTTATGGCGACGGGAGGATTCCAAGAGTTTGGTATTACGACACGATGGAGGTCGTGAAAAACAAGGTACTTAATTTGCCTAATTATGTATTGATTCGGTCACCTACTTGATGCCAATCATTTTAAACTCACGCTGAGCGTATATTAGCGATTTGCAGTAGGAGCAATAATTGTGTTTAAAAATATTATTTCACTTCAATTCCAAGACACGCCCGTCCGCGTCCTCTTTCATCTGGAATCGATATCAAACCGAAGAAAACACTTTATTTACGTACCCTGAAATAATATCTCATTGAGTTTGGAAGCAGCTGGTGCGCATTGTGCCTAATCCGGCTCTCCGCTGAATCCCGATTTGCATTTCACTGCTACTGAATATGTGCAATGAAAAATTCAAGTTGCGCGTCTATCGGTACTTCTGATAACACTAGTACCGCTGCATTTTGCTTCCGATAAATCCCTCCTCATTTAAATTTCAAATCAGATATTATCTGAAGAAGTATGCAATAGAATGATCTTGAGGTGTTAGAATCCCGCCACGCAGTCCTGGATTTGTATGCCCTGTCCGGTCGGCAGCAGATTGCAAAACCGAAATGTTTTCTTCGTAATATAAGGCACGTCTCAAACTGAAAACCTTATACACCGTACGCCGTGATGCTGTTTCTCGCATTCTCTACCTGCGAAAGCCATCACATAAAAATAAAGGACGAGATTACCATCGACATAATGCCAGAGAAGCCTATGTTAGTGTAGATTCAAGGAAACTCCATTGCGATTATTAATTTCGATTGTGCCGTATCGTAAAACGTCGGTATATGGCGCGGTGTGGTGTGGTGTGGTGTGGAACAGAAACGTATGACGTGGTTATACGATACGCCGATACGGTGTGTACCGGTCCTGTACTATTTGGTCCAGACGGCGTTCCATCAAGCAGAACGAGCATTGCAAGTGGCATTTATATCCTCCAGCGCTCACGAACCCAACTAAACATTTGTCTTTATTCTTACGATTGGGTGAATGGTGGTCGCAACGAACCGGGGAATGGACCACATTCGTTCGGGCCGACGTTATTTTCTGGCATTTTGAAATATCACGATGTATGGTCTGAGCGGCGTACATTTTATGTACGTGTTTAAGACTGTGCTTGACATTAGCAAATATATCGACTCAATATTTATCTTCTATGTAGAGAAGTTGTGAATGGAAAATTATTGATTTCCTCCATTACTTCCTGCAGTACTGCGTTCCTACGACGGCGACACGTTGGTGCTCAGTAATATCCAGCGCTCCGATATGGGCGCATATCTCTGCATCGCAAGTAATGGCGTGCCACCATCAGTCAGCAAACGATTTTCGGTTCGAGTTCATTGTAAGTATTAGTTTCGGTAGCACTATACATTCTGAAATACAGTCGAGTCAGTCAGCCAAAAAGCGACATCAGCAGCCGCCAGCTTGCCTTTAACAAACAACTTACGCACGCACACACATTCACATTCCTACATAATTCCCCCGATCTTCGGGCTTCAGTTTTACAAATACCCCAAGAATATATGTTGCTGGCTGAAACTGACTGCCACAGTCATTCTGTTCACTGTTCACTGTTCAAAGTCGAAATTCACCTGCTTTTTTTCCAGTTCATCCGTTGATCCGCGTATCAAACCAGCTAGTAGCAGCGCCCATTGATAGCGATGTGTTAGTGCAATGTTACGTGGAGGCTTCGCCGAGAGCCATGAACCATTGGACACGGGACACAGGTAAGCTCCTCGGGGACCAGCTTAGCGTCCATCCACGTATATATTTTATATACCGCATGCCGAATTATGGGGTCGAGCACAACGTCCACCTCAGATAGCACATTACTGTACTCCATATAGTTCTCTAGTTGCTTCGTTCGCACCATTCAGACTACCGAAGGCCCCTTCATAAATCACGTTAAACCTAATTCATAATATCCGCAGTCTGTTCTAGCCATTCTAGCAGTCAACACGATTCTTGCTTTGAAATCTTCTACACAGCATAACCTTTCACATGCGAGCTCATGCACGCAGAATAATCGCAACCATATAATACGGTTAACAATTCGCCACTCGTTGTGTTTGCAGGGGAAAAACTAATTCCAAGCGATAAATACTCTATGGAGGAGACGATTATAAACGATTACTCGCTTCTTATGAATTTGACAATACGATCGTTAGAGAAAAAGGACTTTGGAGGTTATGTCTGCACGTCATCGAATGCTCTTGGAAAAGCTGAGGGAGTCATTAGATTGCAAGGTAAGTCGTAAAATAGCTACCGATAGGGGAAAAATTACAAGACATCAATTAAGTTCCACATGAAGCACTAAGAGCATAGTTTCCGGCTCAACTTTTACACTCTAAATAACAAAGTAGCGTTTTTCAAGTAACAATAGAACATATGTTCGCAAATGACATGATGAAATGAACTAGATATATGACGCACAAAACACTTTCAGAATTGCATTTAATTGTGAAATCAACTAGTACTGCATTGCCTCCACGACGAACCGACGTCAAACAGCGGAAGCCGATACATAAAGAGAAACCTACGAAGAAATATAGTCGCCCAACAAAAGGTAGGAAAGATGGAAATGATGAACGAGATGACGATACTGATAATATCGAGTCTACCAAAATGCCGATGCTGGAAACACGTACGCTATCGCCGGCACAAACAGCTACGCCCGGCGCAACAAAGTCGCCACCATGGGTGTTTCATCACAATCAAGCTTCTGGCGTACAGTACGCGAATGTATACCTTATAGTTCTACTAATTGGGATTGCAAATTTGCTTCATCGAACCTAATTGTTTTAAAGTCTAAACGAACCTAGAAAGCTGAGTTAATTTATTTTCGATTAGCGTCAGTTAACTGAATAAGAAATGTCTTCCTCGTGTTATAAGCAAAATCGCAAACGTATAAAAGAATGTTTCGAATGGACTCGATTGAGTTGTGCATATCACTGTTTCGTTGATTTATTAACATTACCTATATCGAATTATCTTCTATACTCATATGAAACAGAAAAAAAACTACATATTTGATGAAAATGTACAGGGTGCTCATCGGGTTTATAGTTGTACTCTCTCATTAAAAGTAATTTCCATATACACATCCGTAGAAAACACATGATAGAAAATACGTATTGTGTTCAAACAACATTTATATATCACAACAAGAAGAAACAATAAACTTCAAAGGTAGGTATGGCAAGCACTTACATACACATACGCATACACACACTCATACGTACAATATAAGTGTACAACATAATTGCATACAATGAATATGTTACTGTTAAAGCCCCAATATTGGTAAATCTTATGTTTTACCGGTAAATGCTTAGTTTTACCAGTCAGATTCTAGGTTTAAACATTATCAATAGCTTAATTAAGTACCTTATCAGTAGACATTGAGTGTTGTTGCTTCTGGTAAAAAATTACCTGTTCTCAAATCTAACTGGTAAAAGTAGAGGACATGAACGGGTTCTGGCTCATGGAAGGGTGAAGGCTGTATGCCTGTGCACTTTTTGCATGTGGATTAAAAGGATTATTATGTGGGGTCACGGGCCACACATATAATCCACTTAATCCACACCAGCCTTCAAAAAGAACACGTACAGCCTTCCGGGCCTTCAGACTTCCATGTTAAATCTCCATCTGCAGGCTGAGCCAGAACTCGTTCATTTCCTGTACTGGTAAACCTTATAGGATTTACCAATTTCGGACTTTTACAGTAACAAATACACAAATAGCGTACATGACAAACCAATGCAGCATCACTTTGTCTTATTACTGCTGTCAGAAATCTATTTAAATATGATATATCGAGGAAAACTTCAACTTGATACAAAAGCGCCTGATAAATCATATTTAGGTATATTTGTCATGTTTGAGAATATAACATTTAAAGGCGTATTTATGTATCCTATAACGAAAATTATGAATTCTACGGCTGTAAATTATTTTGTACGCATAGCTCAAAGCCTCTTACAAGGCAAAAGCGCAAAGTATTGAGATAAAAGAATCCGCGAATCTGGGTGAATGGGAGGAGCGGGTATTGTATAGATACGGAATACTAATTATACTCATCGAACGTTTGAAAACGTCGCCTAGCAAACGAGCATTCATTCTTAAGTTGGTCTCGAACTCGAATCTTGACGGTTAAGGAAAAATAAATAGGAACCAGAAAATGAGAAATGATATACCTAGAGAATAAAAGAAGCGCCATGGTAAAAATAAAATAGCATAAAGGAAATTCTCTATTTGCACTGTTGATGTCTACGCTCCAATAACCCAACATTGCGCCGCAAAAGTAACGTTTGAATATACAAAACAGTCAATGGCTGAAAACGATGTGAATCAATTATCTGTTTCACTGCTTCACGGTACATTAATTAATAAAACATAAAGTCCACACACACACACACACACACACACACACACACACACACACACAGACACAGACACACACACACACACACACAACACACACACACAAACGCAGCCAATGTTTCTGGTTTTATTTGTGGAATGAGATAATTTTCCATTCAGAGTATGGAAAATGGAAACGGAGTTAAAGCCGCGTACGTTGCGTTTTCCTTTC
>JARJEB010026831.1:0-18018 GCA_030264535.1 Liometoxenus newtonarum
TATAATTGACTCGTGTCAAGCTTATTATTCGTGAGTGGTGATAATGTCTGTCATATGTGCCTGCACACACACATAGTAATCGCTGTTTTACGTGGTCGTCGCGGATAAAATATTTAAGTGTATATGATATGTATTGATATCACTTTAACTTGGAAAGGATAATACTTTATTACGCAGAGATAAAGATGAAATAAATGAAACGGAAAACGAAAAAGCGAAACGAAACGAGAAATTATTATATTTCCAGGCTTATACAGATGAAAAGGGCAGGCCACAGTTTCAATTCATTTCATAATTAACAAAACAAACAAATATACAAATTGCCTGCACTCAATCGAACTAATTAAAATTAATAAAATAGATGAAAATCGCGATTCAATTACGAGCGCTTTATCGAAGCATATTTCATGGAAATTCAATGACGCAACCAGCAAACTCATCAAATTAAGAATTTGGCAATTGATAAAGATATGCCAAAATTTTAATTCACGACAAAACCCTCATTTAAACGAAATAAAAAATAAACAAACGTCAAAAAGAAAAACGAAACAATTGTGAAATGTGTCGCAAGACTGTCTTGTCGGTCTGTCTCTATAGCTCTACGCTTCTGTCTTTCATTTTATATGCATATTCAAGGGCGCCGACTACGGGGGGCCGAGGGGCCAAGTGCAAAAAAAACCATTTTGCATTTGCTCCCAAATGAGCGGTAAATTTGAATGTTAACGGTGACTGTTGGGCGCAAATGTATAGTAGGTACCAAATGTATGAGATACGTGTTAAATAAATGTCGTAACTTTTGTTTTGTTTTGTTTTTTTTTTTAATTCGTATTATTCTGGCCCCGGCCCCCCTGAGAAAATCATAAAGTCGGCGCCTATGGTCAGACACATTTCATTATTGAAGTTCCTGGTTCATGCATTTAATGAAATATTATCGTATCTTAATTGTAGACCAGCAATAGGTCAGAGGCCACTAAAGTAGTATCCTTTCCAGTGTTCCAAATGATTGCAATGTTAAACACGAAATTTAGAAAACGAGAATTTACGAGAAAACAATATTTTGTCGTAACAAACTCGTAACTTTGCAAAATGCACTGGTGGCATACCACAAATAGTCCTCCTGTTCCAGGATTCTGTGTTTTTAATTACGCGTACCGTACACGTACAGGCACATTGTCCATAAGGTTTAACTCCTCCGTAATGCATATTCATGAAAAGTATGCGAAAATATGTTAATATTCATGTTGCTCATTCCCCTAACGTAACCTAAAATTCTAAGCCATAGAAGCAACATTTTTAATCCCTTCGGATATGTTTTAATTATCAAACTATAACTAGAAATATAACTGGTGCCAGTGGCAGTGCTCCTAAACAGGATCAGAAGCCAGACTGTTAGATATTTACCAACAACACTCGTGACCCTTAAACTAACGCAGGACCTAAAACAATGGCTGCGGATCATAGGAAGGCGACACTATTCCATCCGATACAGCAACATCATCACTTCGATGTTGCATGGCAACTATATATACAGCGTCGATCTGAAGTACATGAAGGCATGTTGAAGGGTTGAGCACTTCTATCTCTAATTAGTAAGACACCAAGTGCTGTTCATGTCTAGATGCTCTATAATTACGACATGTGGGGTGTGTGTCTCTGTGTTTTCTATCCCCAATTCATCCGTCCATATAGAGAGACAATTCAAACCCTTAAAATAATATCGTATTACTAAGTCGGTTGCAACTTGCCTACTATTTTCAATTTCAGCATCGGGATCGGGTTCAATTGTATTTACATATTTAGCAGAGAAACTGGAAAGTATGGAAAAGGAAAATCACATAAGCGCAGCAAACAAAGTTTGGCAATAAAAGTTTTTATTACTTGACTAAACATTTGCAATTGTTTTATAAAATTCAAATATCAATCAATAGACAAAACACATTTCGATAGATACAAAAAAGTGTATAATGATTAGAATTAGAATCTATGAAGTAGATTTAGAAACGTGAGGGCAAGTGAATGTAATTCAACAATTAAGTGAATGATGAAAAACGTTAACTTAGCTATGTGAACGAGGACAGGTGCCATTTGTACCAAAACTGCTATCTTGCGAAGATACTGTCCGCCATCCTCGTCTCCTCGAACTTTTTTTTTCCATCGACTCCTTCCTCTCCGTACTTTTCGTAAGCCGCCGCCAGTGTTTGTATAATTGGTCCCAAATGTTCAAGCGAACGTTTCTCCCTGTTATTCCCGGTATAGACTGGATACTCTGGCCCTAGATTCGCATCGGTTGCAACGAATCGATCCACATAAGTGTCTAAGCCGTAGTTGCAAGCTCCAAACAAATAGCAAATTTTGTACGTAATTAAAGGTAGTAACAAGGATGCGGATGCCACTAGCCCGGCAACCACGACCACTGCAGCTGCTGCTGTTGCAATAATCGTGTATCTATTCCAGGTGAAACGTATTGGAATGATTTCTGTATAGGTAACATCATCGCCTGCGGTTCCAGCTAGTGAAGTGTTTGGTTTATTGATGTTCGCGTTAGCCGACTGTTTATCTCCATCTCCAGCTACCATACAGCACATCAACAACATCGATAGAGTCAACAGTTTTATAGATTCCATCTTCTCAGATATATGCCAATAAACTGCAAAATTGTAGAAACAAAAAGCAAATAAGTATAAATTGATGTTTTTTATTTGACAATATTGACAATTTTACATTTCTTTAAGAGAAAAAAAAAGAAAACACACTTACCTGGTTTCAGTGGTTACTAACACAAGAATTCGAAAGAGACTGATGCATTCCGAACACTTGTTTCCCTTGATATATATTCAGTACAGGTAAAACATGAAACATCCCTTTAGTGGGGGGCGCAAAGTGCACCGTTCGGATTTTACATTTTACCTACATTTATTGCCCACGCCTCACGATTTTCTTCTGTAAATCTTACATCCTAAACTTGAATTTTCGGTTTGTGACTGTTATTTATAGACTGCCTTCTTCTGGATTGACGTTGCATATTCTTGTAAAATCCCAAAACCATTATTTAAAGTAGAATATCTGCTGTTAACTATCCAATTTTTATATTCATTTTCGTCGAAGGGATCGTTAGTTTGAAGGTCGATCGATTCCAATTCGTTGGGCAGAACTAACCTACAATCAATTGCAATATTGTGTTTAGTATTCTATCAAGGGCAAAAAAAGTAAATTGGCTCGTACGATTTCTTGTTACATTTGTTTTCCCAAAACATTATTTTTGTTTTTGTATGCCGGCCTCGCTCTTCTACTTTTATTTGGTTATCTTCCTAAGCTAATTATTTTTATGCGATTTTATTTTATCTTTCCCCTTTTTAACTGTGGCCATTTCTTTGAATTGTGCATTTGTTGAATGGATTGTAAGTGCATGGATAGGTTGAGAAGGGACTGAGATACTAAAAGGCATAAATGCGAACAAGTATAAGACCGCCAAAGAAGTAAAATGCAAAAGCGAATAGAGTAAAGTAATAGGTAACAAACAAGAGGCAAAGAGTAGTCGAAAAATTCTTAGAAAAAGATAAGCCTTGGATTTATGTTCTAGCTAAAAATTTCTTATCATGCGTCGCTTCAGACTTACCTACACACGAATAAAGGTGAAGTTTTGTTTTTTTATTTTGTAAAAATAAAGAAAATGTTCTTTAACTCATTCGCATTGTTTCATTCCAGCAAGATAACTAAAATTGGTATAGGAAATTCTTCATTTTTAAATTACTCTTACGTTATAGATGGTAATTTACGAAATATCTACGCGCAGGAATAAAAGAACAATAACAAAAAATCGATCTTCGATTCTTATATATTGCTTCGTCGGTCTTATACTTTTTGTAAGTACGTTAAAGCTCATGGAAAGTGGCAGACAAACGCATTGTGGCAGCGCGAGCAAAGCGATTTCCAAACCATTTCCGACTTCGACGCTTGCTTTACTGAACCGAGAAGTCATTTACTATGATGAACATATTGGTTATCAAAAATACATTTACGATGAACCATGACGGCGGGCGAAGAAAAGTTATTTTGGAGCAAAGCACATATGCACACGCCAGTTTTATAATACACATACATTTACATCTACCGTGCGTTTATTTTACGATCGAATAGCAGTGGCGATTTGTATTGCTAAAGAAACACAAACGGACGAGGAGAGAGTGGGGCTGTGGGACGGATGACGACACACCATGATGACAAGTTAGTGCATCAGTGTCAGGGCAATTTTGATGATTATTGGAAACCGTGTTGAATCGAGAAAGAAGTTAACGATTGACAACTGACTGCCATGAGTTTGATTCTTTTATTTTAGCTGTGAACATTGCACATGTTCGATGGTAAAATAAACGCTCTGTATATATAAACTTTCGCTCTTCGCTCGGCTCTCGTATACAAAGTTGATGGTGATGGAGAAAGAATCATTCGCTAATTCATCAGTGATTGTGATTGATCTTTCTCAGCGGTCCCCAAGCACTAGACCCGAAACATCGTTAACAAGCTTTCAACCCACTTTCACAGTCTGCCTGCACTTTTTTTTATTATGTATTAAATTATATTTATTTGAGGACATAAATATCCATATAATTCACGCTGTCGGCAAGTTTTTATGTCGCAAGTAATGGTATGGTCATAATTTAATTAATACTAACCTAAGGGAATGTAGAAACATTCGATCTGGTTTTATATCTTTTTTATTACTGTATGTATAATCTCCGACGATTGTATGTCCTAAACTTGAACAATGAACCCTGATTTGATGTCGCCTTCCAGTGATTGGTCGTATTAATATTTTAGTGCCAGGATAATTTTCATAGAAACCATCTTCGAGTGCTAATATTATTGTGGCAGCATTTCTGGGATTCCTGCAATTATTACTGCCACTCATGCACATCTTTTGAATATTTGTTTCGGTACAATCTTCCCCTATCGATTCGTTTACGTAAATTAATCGTTGCGATAGTATTCCTCGTACTATCGCAATGTAATATTTTTCAGCCGAACGAGACTGAAAAACTCTCGAAATAACTCTGCACGCTTCTTTTCTCATTGGAATGCAAATAATCCCACTGGTGGCGTAGTCAAGTCGATGGACGAAATAAAAGTTGTGGAATAATTTGGCATTCGCGCATTTTGGGTATTTCCATAACAAAAACGTTTGTAATGTGTAGTGGTTGTTATTGTTGCTGTTAATTCGCATGTCGTGAGGCTTATTTACAAATTTAAAGTTTGTACTTTCGTGGAGAATTGCTGGCTGATTGATTTTATAATAATTGTGGTTTATGATGGATGTTAAAACATGATATAAATGTTTCAGTAGAACAAACATTGAAAAAAAAAATATTTTGTAATTCACGTTGTGCCATCTGTTGCACTATCCAAAAGTTCCAAAACAAAAACCAGCGGTTTTTGTTGGTTAAAATCTGAGGTTAAAATCAAAGATTCTCGTAGACTTTCATTTTTCCAGCACAAATTTTTATAAACAAATGTTTTAAAGTAAGTTGGTCAGCTCTAACAAATAATGACGTATTTAGAAAGTAATTTATCTTGCTTGGAGATATTTACGAAATTTGTTTGCGAGCAAAGCACAATCAAACCTTTCAAAGCCAACGGTGTGAAGTTATGACACCAATTGCCATCATGATGACACCTCTTTGACAGAATATTTATTTTCTCAATTTTCAAACTGTTTCGTTCCGATTTTCGCAATGAAACTTGGCACATATATTCGTAGTGTTATTCTACAACTTACTTATCAACTTATCAATATGAAATATGCCATTCCTCAACTTTCTAATTTATACGTATTTGGAGCTTCCAATCACACTTTTTCGTAGATAAGTGAATGGCATCTTTCAAGTTGTACAAAATCACTAAGAATCTATGTGCCAAGTTTCATTACGAAAATCAGAACGAACAGTATGAAAATTAAGAAAATAAATATGCTGTCAAAAAGGTGTCATGGGAATTGGTGTTATAACTTCACACCGGTACGATGGAACTGTCAAATTTATACAGAGTGAAAATTGTAAATTCAAAACATTGCTAGTGAGTATATTTATTAAATGAACATTTATGTCAAAAAATAACAAAAGGTTTACAACAAAAATGGTTAATATGTTCGTTGAAAGTTAAAAAACTTGAAATATTTTCAAATTCATAAAGAAACTTAAATGCGAGTGTTTTTTTAAAGTTTAGTAAAAAAGCCAAGCAAAGTTGGTTGATTCTTGCCCAGGATTTTCTTCTTTACTCTGGAAAACTTTTGTACATTTTGGATTTCCGTTAATTTAGATTTACGTATTTGTATTGGTGTTTGACTTCCAATTATTGGTGATTTTGACACAGCTAGTGGTCTAGGGTTGTCAACGTCAATAATTTCTTCGTTATCTTCCTCCAAGTGATAGCATTCTTCAACGGAATGTTGAACCGTATCGTTCGAATTATCCGATTCCAATTCAACAACGTCAACTTTATTTTCACTAGATACATTTGTCAAATCTACGCCTTTGTCATGGTTCTTGAGATTAGAAGTTGTTTTCTTCTCGAATTTTGTTTCTTCCGTATTTGGTGTACTCAGTGTTCCTGGTTCTATTAGTAATTCAGAATCAGTTGATACTTCATCAGTTTTAGCATTGGCTTCGTCGTCTTTCACCGGGAAAAATCGACTTCTTACAAGTTCACCATCATTGCCCTGTGGAGTTTTGTTCTTGAGAAATTTACATTTTATTCTTTTACTTGGCGGCTCTTGAACGGTTTCTTTTTGTACTTCTTGATAACGCGGGCTTGTAACCATAGTTTTGTATAAATCTGTTAAATCTTCATCTTCTTGATATGTTTGTTGCAAGTTTGCGATGAAACTTGGAGATTCGTTTGTATTTAGATCTGAATTTCTAGCGCGTTTATAAACGCCTTCAGTACTAAACCCAAAACCTGGACTTTGAACATGAGCTTCTCCAACTGAGGCATTCGTTCCTGCTCCAAAATAAAGATATGATTGAGTAGTTGGACGGTAATTGTCGTATTGTCTATTTTTATGATCGATGTTTCCTAGTGCCAGTTGGAAGTGATCTAACTCCGTAGCTGTGAAACTTTTTAGAAAATTTTCGTAATCGTCTTTAGGAACATCTTCGTCAATTACTGTATTTAAAGGAACTCGTCTTTTTAGTCGAGTATCGAAAACAATTTGATACTTAAACGCGAATACAGACAAAACAAAACTTTCAACATACTCGTCTTCAATCGTCGCGGCTAATTTTAAGTAACTCGGAATTTTTTTGAGAAATTGTCGAATATTTGTATTCTCAGTCATGTTAATAAATTTCCAAGCCTTTATTAATCCTACACCCGGAATGTTTTTAAGATAATCACAGCCGGATAAAATTGCGGCGTATAATAATTTGTGAAATGCAAACGTTGATCTCAGTCTTCTATTTGCTTTCAAACTGGATTCTATTTTTTCCACTTCGAAAACTTCTCCATGACCTGATGGCAGCATTTTGAAGAATACCCTCTTGGCTCCAAAAATTATGAGATCTGAATCTTCAGAAATAATAAAATCAACAATACCTTCCTTCTCTAAGTACACCAATTGCGCATCAGCCTCATAGGGAGCGACAACACTTTCGACGCCGATATTCCTAGCAGCTTTCATCAATTGTGAAGCCATTTCATGAGTCACATTAATACTGCGTACCATTTGATTGACGGCTTCGTTCATTTTGCCCATTGCAATGAGATCATTGGCTTCCTTTTTAGCATTTTGTCTGTCTTGTTTTCGTTTTGCTTCCACCACTTTAAAAGGCATCCTGCCACCGTCAAATACTAATACTGGTGTTACATGATGGTCTTGAAGAAGTTTAATATATTTTAAACAAAAGTCAACATATCTGCAATCAAAGATTATGGAATGAATATTTATAAAACGTCTTCATATGGAAATTGTTACTTGGTTGTTGGTTTATTTAGAAATAGGTCATGTGCACAACAAAATACTCCTTTATGCAGCCACGAATAGGCGTCTATTGCTGCTTTTTTGCCACGAAATTCGCTTAAATGGCTTGGTTTGATTGCAGAAACATTTTTGTCGTCGGTTTTAAGAAATCCGAGTAATCCTTGGATTCCCATAATGAGGCAGACTTACAAGATGAAAAACAAAATTTAACAACAAAGCACCACCGTCTTAACTTAACAATTTGTCATATTAACTGGAAATTATGCTTTTAAAATGCTAGTTTCTTTCATTCAAAAAAACTGTTTGTTCTTAGTAAGGTATTTTTATGTGATTGGTGAAGAAGGTTAATTTAAATGGCTTGATGAGTTCATGGTTACTAGAGGGAATAAAATTGGCGGGTACCGATCTTCCATGTTTACCAACAGAGGTGAATTGATCTCCTTTTTCAAGTTTCCTTACGCCTTGCCTACGAGTGGGGCCCCCATTTGTTGGAATAAGTTGGTAGTATTGCTACGAAATAAGTAACCAAAATTCTATCGTCTCGCAACGTCCAACTTCGTGGTTTCTATTTTGTTGAGCTTGCGCGTTTTGCCACCCAGAGCCTGCAGCTGCAGGACAAATTAGTGGAATTGGAAATTGGAATCAGTCTAAATTCAGCCATAATAGCTGTACGATTTCAATTTTTATTCATAATTTACACCACTGTTTAGGTAGTCTTTTTCACTCAACTTTTTTTGTTCATTCGAATAGCAATGCCAGTTCGACGAGCCATTCATGCTGGAAGTTGGTACACAGATTCAGGTATAGAATGAATTCTCGATCAGCTGATTTTATTATATTTCTAATTTATTGTCTGGTACATGTCAATGACCCACGTTACTCGCCACAAAGAAGTGACCAAACTCATTGTTATGATGACATTAATTATTAAATTAACAGCAATATTTTCTATTTGTAGGTCCTGAACTCTCAAGACAACTTGACTATTGGCTGAACCAAGCTGATTTGATACATGGTCCAGCAAGAGCAATTATAGCTCCGTAATGTTTTCATAAATAAATTTTCTTTGCTTATTAGTTATGTACTAATATTAATCTTGTCATATTACAGTCACGCAGGCTATAAATACTGTGGTTCTTGTGGCGGTCATGCTTATAGACAAATAAGTCCGATTGTTGTGAGAAGAATTTTTATATTAGGACCATCTCATCACGTTAGACTGTCTGGTTGTGCCTTATCTAGTGCACAAAAATATCGGACACCATTGTATGACCTTCATATAGACTCAAAAGGTTTGCATAGTTTGTATACATAAAGAATGAACAATTCATTCATTTATTGATTTTATCTGTACGATTTCATTTTATTGCTTGCAGTGAATAATGATTTGGCTGCTACTGGACAATTTGAGTGGATGGATTTAGGAACAGATGAAAATGAACATAGCATTGAGATGCATTTGCCTTATATTGCTAAAGTTATGGAGGAGTGAGTATTTTTATTTATTTATCCCTCATTCGTTCGGGGGCTTTTCAATTTCGCTTCGTTTTTTTTGCTAAACAGAATGTTTATTCGTGCAATTTTAGTTATAAACATCAATTTACAATTATACCAATACTAGTGGGGTCACTTAGTCCTGAAAAGGAAGCCTGTTATGGTCGGATTTTGTCTAGCTACTTAGGTGATCCTCAAAATCTATTTGTGATATCATCGGATTTCTGCCATTGGGGTCAACGTTTTCGTTACACGTATTACGATCGCTCATTCGGTAATATTTATCAGTCCATTGAAGGATTAGACAGAGCAGTAAGTTGAAACAATGTTTCAGACCTACGTATTTTTCATTGTCATTGTGTTTCTTTCAGGGGATGAACATTATAGAAAACTTAAATCCAACCGAATTTACTAATTATATTAAAAAATACGGTAATACTATTTGTGGAAGGCATCCCATTGGCATCCTCTTACAGGTATTTGTAATTATTCGTTGTGTGTGTGTGTGTTTGTGTGTCCTTCTAAATTTGCTGAAATGTTATTCTTTTAGGCTGTTCAGGAACTGCTGAGAAACGACAGCAGTCAAAATGCAAGTCTGAAGTTTTTAAAATACGCACAATCGAGCCAGTGTCGGAACATGAACGATAGCTCCGTAAGTTATGCATCGGCGGCTTTAGTTTTCGAATAACCTGAGGCCTTATCTATATACATTTAATAAGTGGCTATCAATCAATCAACAACAACAACAACAATAATAATAACAACAAATGTTAAACTTTAACTTACTAACATAGTTAAGTAATTGAATGATTTAAATTTTACTTTATTTCTAATTTTTATTTATATTCGTATAGTCGGGCACTTTACGGGCTTTTTACTTAAAAAAAGAATTTTCTTATCAAACCAAAACACAGTGGAATAATTTATTCAATTATTATTTGGTGTTTTGTTTTCGTGATTTATGCAGTTAAAAATATTCATCAGTGGCAGTACTAAAATGTAAAATATTTTCTAATAAATGATTTGTTGCGATGCCACAATAACTCTCAGGTCAAATGAAATATTAGAGGTGATAAGAACTTTTATGTAAATGATTTTTACAAATATCGTCACGTCATCATTATTAAATAATTAATAACAACAACCAACAAAAGAAGTTTTCTACTAATACCTTTACGATGAAAATGGACAACTATTTACCAAAAAAAAACTTGACTATGTTCAATGCATCGAATATCGTCGTATTGAATATTAAAAAAGTGTGTGTTTTGTTGGTACACGGTTACAAAAAAAAAAAAACGAAAACAAATCAACACTGCCCCGCACTCCAATCGAATACGTCGTGGGAGTCCTTATTCAAGAAGACAAAGACATCACACTGGGACTTAAATTAATTAATTAAATTGGTTGCAAGGCATGAAAATTATGATACAAAATGCAAAAATTCTGACCTCATACCGAAATAGCAATTTGACGATATATAGAATTATATTATACACAGTGATATGATTTATAAAATTATATTATAAATTAGATTTAAAAAAAAACAATTAATATTTCAATTAATTTTTGTTTTAAACGATGTAATTTTTGATGCAATTTTGTTCTTAATTGATTCCAAGCCGAGGCACTGTCCAACAGCTGACTTAATTTAAAAGGTACTTTACGTAAAAAACAACGTGTTAAATAATTGTATTTGCAATAGAAAAAGGTGCAGTACCAATAATATTAATTCTTAATAGTTAGCTTTAAGTCTAGTGTTCCTGTGTGCTTGGAATCTGTGAATAATTATTTAATTTTTTTCTTAGATTTCATACTTTATTGTTTATTAATTGCTAGTTAACAATGTCATTTTTATTTGATTATATATTGAATATTTTTTTTTTCGTTTTTCTTCTTTAAACATTAAAATAATTTGTATTTGCATTTGGTGATATTTGTAATTGGAAATGAAAATATTGGCCTATTATGCATACATTAACTATTTATTTCTTTTTGTGTTGCAAAAAGACTGTTTAGAATTACTGGATCGCGTCATATCTTTTATCATACTTACATAGTTCGACTGTACAGCCTTTTGCCTAAATATGTATGAGAATAATATATTTTACTGTATTAACTTCTAAATATCCAAAAAAAATTGATTTGCGCATTGTGAACCATCGAATTTTGGGAACTTGGTGCAAACCGAAGTGCGCTCTAGTGAGTGAAAACTTCCAGGTCAATATAAATACGGCAACGATGCATTTTGTCCTAAACAAGAGTTTTGTCCGTCTCTGCTTGCTAGATGAACGGAATTCAGCCATAAATTGAAAAATTGTGTTGCGTTATGATCTTAGTAGTATTGTTGCAAGGGATTGGGTGTATATTAATGAACTTATCACTATTTCGTCAACGCTTGTAAAATGATTGCGTGAATCTAGTTACTCGTCTGTTGAGATTGTGGTTGTTATTTTTGTGTGTGAGAGAAGTTGATGGATGTAAACATGGCTACTAATATGGCTCATTATAATCGTAATGTGCAAGAAAGTGACTGTTAATGGTTTGCATATTTTGTATTGAAGTCATCTCATCATGATTTTATATCGCCCAGGTATTTTCGTTTATATTTTTCAACACACACCCTTACTAACCTTCACTGACATAGGGCAAATATACTGTCAACAGTTGTTTACCACTTACCCTACTTTTCTCTTCGTGTGCATCTTTTTCTTCCTTATATGAATTAAAAATCAATTGCTATCAACCAAAAATAAGTTATACGTTGAGATATCAACATGACGAGTACTACCAATGATTTTTACTCATCCATATGTAGTTACAGTTATTTTTTCTCAAATTGTATTTCAATGTAAAAAATGATTGTTGTTAATTATTTTTTAGGCTGTGTCTGCATGTCAGGCGTTAGTCTGGGCAAGCGATGAACCTCTTTGGCTGCCTGTTCCCATGTGCATTGCAGCAGAGCTGGTGGGGTGTTGGAAGTGAGCAATGCATGACTGAGGAATTTGTGCATAGAATGGGGGTTAACGCATCGTCCGCGTCAGCAGGCGATCCTGGCAATATCAGCTTGACCGAAGCACCAATTCCAGTATACAGGGACATGATGGGTGTCATCGTCCGGGAACGCAAGAAGAAGGTTACAGGTTTCGCTACATTGAAAAAGAAGTTTATCAGACGTCGTCGTTCTTCCAAGGCTTGTGACCATGGTCGGATGCTCAGAGAATTAGTATCTGACTGGAGTACCTTAGAAATAACCGCTCTATTAGACGAGTATGAAGCACTCGCTGCCCTTAAAGATCTTTGTGTGCAAGCTGAACTGGCAAGACCACCAGCTGCCACATTTAAGCAAGACTTATCAGCGTTGTATGACTATAAATACTGTACGGATGCTGATCTTGTTTACCGAGGGGCTTGTTTCCCTGTACATAGGGCGCTATTATCAGCCAGATGTCCGTACTTCAGGGACCTGCTGACTGGTTGTCCGGGCTATGGAGCTAGGATTTGTTTAGAACTCAGAACCGCCACAGTTGATGTTCAATTGTTCTCAGCACTGCTAAGATATTTATATACGGGCGACATATGTCCGCACGATACCAATATCGATATGAATCTTTTGAGACGATTGCGTGAAGAATTTGGAACTCCGAATCCGTTAGAAACCGATTTGCGATATCTACTGGAGAGTGGCGATTATGCGGATGCCGCTCTCGTGTTTACGTCTGATGGTTCTGACTGCCAAAGGCCTGATTCGGGAAGTTCCGAATATGGATTTCGGCCTAAATTGGAACTGCCATGCCACAAGGCTATACTTTCGGCAAGATCACCGTTCTTTAGAAATTTGCTTCAACGGCGTTCGCGCACTGGTGAAGATCACACGGAGAGAGCGTTACACATTCCTACAAGAATTGTTTTGGATGAAAGCGTGATACCCAAACGGTATATAGATTTTTGAATTGTAGATTTTTCTTGGCTATATCGAGGCTAATTTTTGTGTGTTTGTTAAGGTACGCACGTGTTTTGCTTCATGCGGTTTATTTGGACCAAGTGGATATATCGTTGATATCCAGAGGTGGTTGTGGCGGCGGCCTTGGAGAGGCACAAGCATTGGCTCATACTGGCCGAATTCGTCCTTCGGCTTTGGAAGAAGCTATGGAGTTGTATCAAATCGGACGTTTTCTCGAATTGGATATCCTTGCCCAAGGATGTGAGGATCTCATTCTGGAATTATTGTCCTTAGATACCCTACCGACTGTCTTGCAATGGGCTAGACAACCACATGGTTCAGCTTGGGTTCATAGACAAGTAAATTTTTTTTGTCTCACAAAAAATCTCATAATGTTTGTGCATTTATTTAACATATTTTATTTAATAAGGCATTGCATTACTTACGCGAAGAGTTCCAACCGGTTGCACAATCTGTGGTGCTGCATCAATTGGAAAAAACACACTTGATCGAGGTGTTGAAGAGTCCGTTCTTGCAAGCCAGCGAATTGGAAGTGCTTCATGCAGTCTTGAAGTGGGGTGAACACGAACTAGTCAGACGAATGGAAGATAGAGGTATGAAATCGTAATTTTTATTTCATTCGAACCGGAAGAAAACTGCAGTTATTTTCATTTTTAGAACCTAATTTATTGAATCATACAGCACACTCAGTGACACGCAAAGGTGTAAAGAAACGTGATCTGAGCGATGTAGAATTGAGGGAAATATTATCAGACTTGTTGCCTTTAGTGCGAATGGACCATGTTTTACCTCCCAATAGTGATGTATTAAATCAAGCTATTCGGCGAGGTTTGGTAAGCACACCGCCAAGTCACATGATAGGCGGCGATCGGGAAAATATGCGTGTCAACGCGTGGATAAGAAGCGGCAAGAATAATGGTCTCTTTGTTCAACCACGATTATTTATGCCCTACTACGAAGAAGTTAAGGTGCTCGTCGAAGATCAACTCGTTCAGGAAGTTGAATTAATGCGAATGCGTACACGACGCTTTAGAGATATCCCCGACACCCTGTACATGGTTGAAGATAAGCCGAGGCCAATGGGCCCAGCTGGTGTGGACGTGTTGGCGTCTGTACTACCCGTTCCCGATCCGGCCATCATGAATACAATGTTAAAACGTGAACAGAAGCTTCGACAAAGTCCTGGTTGCCAAAGAGCATTAAATATGCCGTTATCGTCGCGCCACGAAATCAATAGACAGATACGTTTGCGAGTCGTCAGAGAGTTTAATCTTCCGGATCCGGTAGCAGATATGCTGGAGAATTGTTTTTGTGTGCCTGAAACGCATAGCGACACAGAAGTGCTTTCGAATAACGAACCGCAAGCATCACCGAGCAAGAATATGCTTAGCAGTAGGAATTGTTACGGACGGAATTTAACGTTTCCGCGTCCAAGTGCTTATTCTCAAAGGCACGAATTACCTGCTATTGTACCTGAAGGTGAATTCCGATTTGCGAATGAGCCTGAAAGTAGTTCTTGTAGCGACGGACATTTATCCGATATCATGCCCGACGTTGCAATGGCGACATCCACATTGGGCCAGATCCAACTACAGGAACAACAGGAAATGGAATTGGACTTGGGCGATGGCGCCGCTCATCTGCATGGCACGATGAGCACATCACAGGATATGACGAATTCAATACACCATCCTATTTCCTATCGCCGATATCCGCAGATAAGCTATCGCCCTCACCATAGGACAGATTCTCAAACCTTTCATCCGATGCCCAGATTTTTATAGTAAGTTTCACTTGAGTGTGCGTCAGTTACGTAAAATTAATTCATAGCTGTAACTT
Organism: Liometoxenus newtonarum; assembly: GCA_030264535.1. Taxonomy (NCBI): domain Eukaryota; kingdom Metazoa; phylum Arthropoda; class Insecta; order Coleoptera; family Staphylinidae; genus Liometoxenus; species Liometoxenus newtonarum. The sequence continues at coordinate 15,270 of JARJEB010026831.1, forward strand.
AGTATATTACAGTACGGCGGAGCTGTGATTTCAGAAAATTTCCCACATTAAAAAATATCCGACACAAAAATTCAGTTGAAAACCGTTTTTCGAAATTATTTCGTTTCGCGGTGATGAACATTTAGCGTAAGCGATTCGGAGACAGTGCATAATCGACTGCGCGTTTCTCTTGAACACCAAATAACTTTCATGTTTTCGTGTTTCAACTGGAACGACGAGTTCTTCAATTAATTTCATTCTTAATTCATTCAAACTAGCGAAATCGACATTTATTAAGGGATTTATCAAAATCATGAAACTAGAATAGGAATACAGACAGACAGTGGACTGAGTTCCAGGTGCGATTCGTACCAAATTTCAAGCTAATTTGTTGTAAATATATTTATTTTGTATCTGAAACAAAATAACGGTTACTTCTGTATCCTTGTACCTGTGTGCGTTTGGCTAGATGCTATTACATGTAAATATAAACATAACATATAATATTCAATATATAATTAGATGCATGCAAGAGTTTCGTCGCGCGGACGTTGATTGGTTTCGTATATCTATTAAGGAAAGCGATTTGAATCGTTCGTTCGTACCGTTCATCGATGACATTTGGCAATTTCTAAATTGGCCAAACTAATGTTAAGTTAATTAGCGGGCGTGCAATTACATTTAAAAAGAAAACAAGTAAATAATTATGTACTTAAATAATTCGAAGTAACGTGAAATCTATTAGTAGATACCGAAAATTGATTCAGTTGGCGTTTCACAACGAATCAAAAACACGATCAGTTTTTCTGATGTAAGATAATAAAACAGCGCAGGTGTAAAATAATTAAGTTTTTGTTTAATATGACTTCCAATATTCCGCATCAGAGCCGAGATTCCAACAAAATAATTAACTAGCATAGCGTCTCTTTGAATTGCGGCAGTTTATTTAGATTAGCCCGTTGCATGTAATTTGATAATTTATTACATCTAATAGTGTCCAGCCTGTCCGTAGTCAGTCGTACGAAAATTTCACATGACTACTGATTGTTATGCTGGAATCACTAGACATCATTTTTATTTTCACAAGTATTTATTGCATATCATTCTGTAATTTTTGTTGTTAAAATATCTGTGATAAGGTTTTCTTTTTTGGTCGGACGACATGTGTTGGTTGGCCAATCGATGTTGTTATATTATTTTTTATTAATTAATTTCATGCAGTCACAGATCGCAAATTTTGTGATATATAGTTAAAGTATCTATGTTAATATAATCTGAATATTGTTGCAAGTACATACATGTTAGCTTAGGATAATAACTATATGGTTTACTTGGCTTTACGATGATACATCTAGAGAGAATGATTGTTTCGTTCGACCCTCTTAATAATGCTGATGATATATGATAAAAACAAAACACTTTTTTTCCATCGCATCTTCATCTCTTATTACTTATTATAAACTACATATTTGGCTACTTCATCTTTTACTCCGAAGCGTTAAAAATGAGAATTGTTGAACAACATGGTTCCTTAGAAGATTCACATATTTACAAACAAAGAAATAAAATTAACATGATGCCACTTACATGAATATTTTGTTTGTGCATGTAAACTTACTAGTAAAACTACTGTATTTCTAATCTCTACATGTGATATTAAAAAAGAAATGTGAATACGATTTTTCGTTCTGTACACAACGGTCTTCTATCAAGTTTGTTATTCGAATCACACTATAATATTATATATGATAATGCACATTTACAGAATTATTATTATTTTTTAGTAAATTGGTTCAAACGGTTGGTTATATTCCATGTATGTTTGTTTTGTGTTAATTTATTCATTATTATTTGTTATATAATGTAATATTCACAGCATAAACTACAGTAAACTGATTTCAAACAATGTACAAGTGTACATAAATAAAATATTCATATATCGAAATATAATTATTAATTTGTGCCTGTCATTAAACTATTAGTTTTTGAATTTTTTATTTGTATATGCAGCAAAAGAAAACTGAACGACTCGATTGAATCATCGAATTTAGGACACGAACGTACCAATTACCATTAGTTTCAAAAACAAATGTAACTATGGGGAAGTCCACCAGCAGGGCCGCGTTCCGATTTAGCCGACGTAGTTGGAGCGAGGGTGATGTGTTTCCCGACGAACGGGTAAAAGAGACGCGTGGAGGTCATGTGACACAGTGTAACCAATAAGAGTTAGTCATAGAAGAAATCTTAGTGGTTACATTGTGTCTCTTTTACGCGTTCGTCGGGAAGCACCATGAAGTGATGATAAGTAAATTCACTCTCCATTCATGAACGGTCAGAACGTTAAATTTGTCTAACCGATTCAAAATTGTTAATAAGGTAGAAAATTCTTTTGCATATGCATCGGAAAACTCACACAATAGGCGTATTTCTTTGTAACTAACTTTTCTGACGAGTTAAAGGGAAAGTTGAAAAATTGTGGTGGGGACCATGTGCACCATTAATTAGTTTCACGAAACCGTTTCTTTGCTTTCACTTTAACTCGCCAGAAAAGTTAGTTACATAGAAATACGCCTACTGTGATGAAATATTGTAGTCCGGACGTTAAATTTGAATGCCTGGAGGGCGTTCAGGAAGTAAGCTCTCGATGCAAGAAGAGCGCGCTCTAGAGCGACCAAATGCTTTCAGAATATGTGGGAGCGCACTCTCAAGAGTGCAGGCTTGATTGTTCAGAATGTGCGGAGAAACACCCAAGAGCGTGCTTCCGCATGCC